>CAVNYN010289211.1:62585-104373 GCA_963692815.1 Nyctanthes arbor-tristis | reverse complement strand
AGCCAATGAGTGGTAGTGTAGACCAATTTTTGTATCTAGGCATGTCTTTTTAAAGTGGAGAACACTTCATGAACACTCCAAATTTCATAAATAATAAATATGTTAACAGTACACCAAGAATAAGAAACACCAAACTAATTAGTCAATACTATGTAAGTTGAATGAAGATTAGGATATGCATAATTATGATAACCAATCTCTCCATATGGGATATGTGTAATAAATCAAAATTACAGTAGCAAAATGGTAGGCTGTGTGGCATAATGAAGAGAATTCTTTTCCAGAACCTCAATAAGTGGGAAAATTTTGTAACACTGCAGTTACATAATTCTAATACACAAACCTCAGCTTCCTCTTGGGTCATCCCTTCCTTCCATGCTTGGTCAAAGAAACCGTAGAAATAACTAGAACCAGATTCTAATGTAAAACAGAAAAATCTCATAATTATTTCTTTCATTCATGAATCGAAATACTTGCAAGAATAGAAAGTTAGACTACGAATCACTCAACGAGCAAAATAGTGAGTCCTCATATGATGGGAAACTAAGATGTTTAACCAAAAAATAAAACATTCACCAGAAAAACACAATCAAGCAAAAATATTTTGATTGAAACGATCTCCAAGAGCCTCTAGATAGCGAACATATCAAACTTGGAGCCACTAATGTCTCTATGCAAAGTTGTTATTAGTGCCTGGAGTATAACTTTATACATCAATAAAAAATATCTCTATTTAATTAACACATGAATCTACACGATATCACAAACCTCAGTTATTATTGCCATCCCTTTCTCCATTTCTTCCCAAAGAAGAAGGACAATAAAATCAGGTAACTACCCTTAAAAGATTACAGATTGAGCCACTTCTGAAGTTATTGGGCTATCTAAATCTGAGGTGATATTGGTGAGTTTTTATATTTAGTCATATGACTTAATGATTCTTGGGGTTTTATTGGAAATTATTGGACGAAATTTGATTCTTGGGTTTTATTTTCTGCCATGTTTGTGGCTTTTGTGGAGGAAAATTGCACCCAACACAATATCAATTCTTTAGTAATGTAAATATAATTAATTTGTGATCATACAGGCTGAAAGTTTCAATTTTATCTGCCAAAGATTTCCTTTTTTCCTCCTACTACTTTCATTTTACTATTTCTTTTAATAATCTATAGAGAAATAGTAGAAATGCTGTTAAAAGTACTGATTTCGTTCCCACATTCTATACTTCTTCACGGGGTTCAACTAAAGTTTAGTCAATTTCTGCACAAAATAATTAAATCAGTACCAGAAAATTACCTTAAGAAGGGGAGAGGGTTCTACTAGCAAAAAGCGGGGAAATTGATGTCTCCGCTGGTTGGCCGATGTCGCCCCGACGGCGCCGGCACTGCGGTGTGGTGCAACAGAGGGAAAGATAAATTTACAAAAGAATAACTAGACAGAAATTGGGTCAATAGAGAAATAATTAGACAGAAATTGGGTCACTAGAAGACAAAAAATGGAACAGAAATTTACATGGACAGAAGCACGACTTACGCCTACCGGCCAATGGTGGTATCGGGTCCAGCAGAAGGGGCCGTCTTCTGAACAAGAGCGAGAGAGAGAGAGAGAGAGAGAGAGAGAGAGAGAGGGAATTGGGGGCCGGTTTTCTGTCACAAAATGAGGGCGCTGGTCGGCTTCTCCTTGGGCTGAGCTCCTTTGCCGGCAGTCTGGTGTCTTGGCAATGGTTCGATTTGGGTGGGGGGAGGGGGCAGACGAGCCCAGAGCGAGAGAGTTATCCATTTAGGGAGGGAGTGGTTCTGAAACGTGTGGTGGGGTGCATGAATATGTTGCAGATTCAAATTTTTTGGGTGCAGTCAGGTCAAAATTGGGGGAATTCGATTGCTTATGTGGTGTGGGTCCGCCTTCCAATTTGGCGTGCCAACTCAAAATTTGAGCTCTCTAAAGAAAACATCAGCTTTTCATAGAAAAACTGGTAATGACAAACATACGTTCAAGCCATCTGCCTTTTTTTTGCCACTAGAGGTGTAAAGCCTCCCTACGATTGGGAATAATACTTGTGTCTCTCTCTAACTGAGAGATGAATTAGAGAAGACGAGAGTGAGAGAAGCCGACCCAGCATTCCTTTCGTTGAGAGAGGAAAAAAAGATCTAGATAACACTTGGAGCAAGAATAGGAGTGTTGATGAAAGGCTGAAAGGAGTGGGTGGTGAAGCTGGTTGAGTTGGCTCGAGTTCCCATGGAAATTTTCAATTTTTAGCTTTTGGAGGGAACACATCGACCATATATTTTTTGGCGCCCGAAAGATTTGGCACCTAATTTAAAAAAAAAAATTTGGCACCTATAGTGAAATATATATATATATATGTAATTTTTTTTTCAAAAGTACAGTGAAATATATATAAGATGAGGTCTCAAAATAATAATAATAAACATAAATTGATATTAATTTAATGAAAATAAATTCTTAGAATATTAGAAATAAAATAATAGTAAAAAGAAAATGCTATCATATTCATTGAAAATAAATCAAAAATAGATTTCTGGGTGTGGAGAAATATCAATCTAAAAATTGAAAACTTTGATGTTATATTTATATTTGTCATTACCTCGTCGCTGTACTAACTTCTTATTCGTCATTGAATTCGTTCTCAATCCAATCATCATCTTCGTCTATGCCATCCTTGACCTATCTATATATCTTCTTTGGCTTCGTTTAGTGCCTCCATTTCTTCTTCATTCTTTTCATCATCCTCTGGTATAATTTCTTCTTCATCATGTGCTATAATCTTTGTGACTTCATCCGCGTCTCTTCTCGGGATAGGCATCATATTGCACTAAAGGTTGTTTATCCAACTCTAAAGAAATACTAGCACGATGCCGACTAGTCGGGACTTGATTCTCTTAGAATACAAGTTTTACTCATAAATTACATTCTTCGTTTCTAGACATAAGTCCTTCTTCCCGTTTGAGATGTCCTGCTTTTGCCTTCACTACTGCCCACCAATCTCTGTGTCACAAAACCATTCTCCCGATGAGGATTCATCCAACTATGATCATCTGACATCTTGCTTCATGTCATACAAAATATACAATCAAGACAACTATAATATAAAAATCAATTTCAAAGTAAAAAAAAAGGCTAAAAACAAAATAAAATTCCACAAAAATTATATTTTTTTCAGCTGCTCTGCTAATTAAATATATGTAGTATTCCAATTTATAGAACATAGATATGCAATGGAACATAGATATGCAATTTATAGAACATAGATATGCAATGGAACTTCTTAAATTAAGCTCAATATTATTAGTATTTTCTAAAAGTTACAAATTTTAAATTATTAGTTTATATGGGGAATGTTGTGTGAATGAATAAATTAGACAAACATCTAGAACGGCAACTAATGTGTTCCACTCATTTTATTAGAATTAATGCTTGAGGTCTACTTATTCAGTTAAACCCGTTGCCAACTACCCTCTACATTTATCTATCAAACCCATTACAAGCTACTTTCTATGTATTTTCAAAAAAAAAAAAAAAATTTACTTTCCACATCCACCACTAGAGTAAAATTATATACTACCAAATTAAAAAATAAAAATGACATCATTAAAAAGTTTCATTCTAATCGAAAACTTCTCACATAACACAATCACATTAACATTTATTAATCAATAAGTTTCCATCAATGAAACAAGAGATTTTTCAATAAATCTAGTTAATATACAAATTCTTACAATACTCAATACAAAAGTTCCTTTTTCAACATAATAACTAATAAAAGAAAATTATATTTACCTCCAAATATTAGGGAAAACCTTTTATTTCAAAAAATAAATGGAGTTTTTTTATTTCATGCAGAGGAATGAAGGTATGGACAAAATTATGAGAGGAGACTGCTGGAAGTGATGGACGAGTCTGGTTGAATTTTTTGAATGGCACATATTTCTAACGGAACTAAAAGTCCGTCGCAAATTTCTGACGGAAGGGAGAGGTACGTCGAAACTTTCTGACGGATAGGAGAGGTCCGTCGCAACTTTCTAACGGACAAGAAAGTCCGCCGCAACTTTCTGATGGAAGGAAGATGTCCGTCACAATTTTGTGACGGAACACACGAGTCCGTCAGAAACCTTGACAACTGTAACGCCGGCCACTGGTTGGAATTTATGGTGAATTAATTTAAACAGCGTCATATGGTTGGGGATAAGTAATTATGGTAAGAATTCTGACAGAATTGGCACTCCGTCAGCAAGTTACTGACGGATTAGTCATCCGTTGAAAACCTTCTGACGGAATTGGTAGTCTGTCAAAAATAGTTTCTGACAGAATGACTCGTCTGTTAGAAATCTTCTGACGGAATGATTCGCCTGTTAGAGATTTGCTACGGATTATGTGACCATGTACCTCGTGCGTCACTAGTTTCTGACCAAGTTTTCTTTTCGTCAGAAGTTCTGACGGATTCATATATCGGTCAGAATTTTGTGACGGATTTGCGACGGATTTTTCCTTCGTCAGAACGTTTCTAACGGACTTCAAATTGGTCAAAAAGTTTCTGACGGATTTGTCGTATTGGTCGGAAATTTCTGACCGATTTGAGTTGGTCAGAAATTTTTGGTAGCTATTGGCCTAGTTTTTAGTAGTGATCTCGTAGTGAAAATTTTTGAATTCTAAATTTGTTATTTAGTTTGTATTGTAGGCGTTGCCTATGAAACTGATTTTGCTTGCACTTCATTTTTTGCTGCAGAAGGAAACAAGTATATGGAACAATGGGTTTCCTCTCTTCAAAATATATGAGCTCTAAATAGATAATGTCTCCGGACATGATTCTTGCAACATTATGTTAGTTAATCTCTCCAAACTAATAAATCTCCACCCCCCAAATGATACATGTGTGGTGGAAATGGAAGTAGATGATGTTTTCCGATTTCCACAGATAAAGTAAATGAAATTTAAAATCCATGTTAAAATAAATCGAAAGTGATTTGTCTTGGCCTCTCAATAATTTGAATAACTATAAAGCAAATATGAATGTTTGTTTAGTTTTTGATTTTTGATTTTAGGTTTTTAGAGTAATCTTAAAATCATTGCAAGATCTTGATCCATTGGACTTTATAGTAGTTGCTGACATTGTAAGTGGGGCTGATATATTATTCTGGGTAATTTGGAGTTTTTTTTCTACTTTGCATACTTAGATGAGAAGTTTATTTTCACTACTAAAAGGAATGAAGATGATATGGATGTTTGGGAGTCTTGGATTGTCACTAGTCACTACTTTCCTATTCAACACGTTACTAGAAAAATTCAATCCACTTGATAGGTAAAACCTTGCAGTTATCAACCGGTACAATGGCTTCTCAAGATATGCAAGATACATTGTGCAAAGATTTGGACAAAATAGGAGCCAATTTGATTGCCAAAGCACGTACTAGCTAAAAATATGTTGTTCCAGTGAAAGGCGATGCGAAAGTGGCGAGATATTTAGAAATGCGCTTTATCAAAAAAGATGTATGCAATGATTAATTTTTGTTTTCTATACGACTCATAATAGCGTACTAATTTAGAAGGCATAATTTCATAGAGTGGTTAATCTTCCTATTTGACAGAATTGATTCATCTGAAAGAGAACAGACTATTATGCTATGCTAGGCTTTGTGGAAAAATAGAAACGACGTTGTTTGGAATGCCAAATCTTCCATGATTCATGCTATTGTTCATCTGGCTAGATCACAGTGGAATCAGTGGATAGAGGCGCAGTCTACATTTGCTAAGACTGCAGTCATTTTGTAGCTCAAGTGTTTAGTCTTTGATTAAATGGAACCTCCCAATCCCAGCTTCTATAAAGTTAATGTTGATCCGACTCTTTTCTACTCTCACAATGAAATTGGATATGGTTTTGTGATGTGTGATTCCCATGCTAATTTTAGTTTGGCTGCTCTACAAGAGCTTCAGGCAGATATGAGGTGAAGGTGGCTGAAGCTATAGGAGTCAAAGAGGCTCTCAAATGGATTAAAGAAGCTGGCATTCATAATGTTATTGTTGAAATCGACTCGTCACTGGTTTATGATGCCTTGACCAAATATGCAATGGACTTGTCTCCTTTTTAGATTATCACTGTGCTTCCTTCTAATGTAAGAGTCTTTCTCTTAGTTCTAATCTTTTACCATATGTATATCAGGATTATGTCACCAGATGCTTATGTGGGTTTCCAATGATCTCCCATCACATAGGAGTCTAACGGCATAATCCTGTTATACATCTGATGGAAGATCATTTTTAGCCTTTCTCCTCTTTCCATTAAATCAAATTCTTTTACTTCTAATTTTATCTTATAGTCAGAGTCCACATTTAGAAAGGAACATACTAAGACAACTACATCTCAAAAATCTTAAAGACAACTTATTTTATTTCAATATTGATGTGACACACCACTATTTGTTATAAAATACATAGGTCCTTTCTCGATAACAAATGGGATGTACCACATTAACAGTGAGACAAAATAAGCCACTCTCATATTTTCAAAATAAAATTTTTGAGCTCTTAGCCTCTTCTTATTCAGGTTTTACAAAAATGTTCAAAAACAACACAGAGGTTTTGTAACAAAACATCTCACCCCATTTGCCCTGTACCGATGCCTGCCACATGTATTTCAAATTCATGTAGCATGCATCTATACATATCACATGAAATAGAATGTTTTATACAAAACTTTTGAAATATTTTTAAACAGTACTCTCAAGTTTCAATTAATGGAGTGGTTGTATACATATGAATATATCAAACAAAATATGGGAAAAAAAGGATAATTTAAAAAAGAAAAATTTCATCACGATCGAGTGTTATCTCGTCCGCCCAACCATTCACCATTGCATTCAAACGCACCATAGCAAAATTAAAGAAAAATCAAATACACACATAACATAAAACTAATCACTAACTGTAAGAGGTTTTCTAACCTCCATCACTATCACTAATATATAAAAGTGTGGATGAGAGAAAAACTTTTAATTTCCTTTTTTGTCCTTAAATATTTTTTAAATGTCTTATTTTCCCTTAGTTCATTAATTAACTAAAAAAAAACTTTTCATATTTGTATTATTAATGCATTACTTGGAACTAATTGCATTCGGTGTTATACACCATTAACAAGTTTTGAGTTTATTACATATATATATATATATATTATAAAGTGTGGATGAGGGAAAAATTTTTAATTTCCCTTTTTGTCCTTATAGATTTTTTAAATGTCTTATCTGCCCTTAGTTGGTTAATTAACTAAAAAAAACTTTTCATATTTCTATTATTGATGCATTACTTGGAACTAATTGCATTTAGTATTATACACCATTAACAGATTTTGGGTTTATTACATATATACATAAATTATAATGAAATAAGGATTAAGATTATTACTTTCGAGGGAAAAAAGACTATTGTGCTACAACAAAAGAATTTTTAGACAAAAAGAATTTTGAATCTACATATTTACCGTTAAAAATAAGTTGAACGGACTTATATTTCCTCTGTTAAAGTAGCCATAAGTAAATTTATCTCAAAACAAGTAGCATAATTGAATTGAAGTTAAGGAAGAAGATCAAAATCAAATATAAGTTCATATAATTTTCCAAGTATTTGGAACCCATGTATATTCATAAAATGAAAAAAAAAATGCTCATGTGTTTAGTATCTTTTAAGTTCTCAAAGTGAAAAATACATATATTTGTTTACTTAATTTTGCTTCTCATTTCTTATTCAAATTTTACATTTTGGTGATGAATTATTATTATTATTATTATTATTATTATTATTATTATTATTTTTGTTGGGGGTGTAGAATTTAGAGTCATCGGAAGTCTACATAAATGTCCACTCAACTGTAAATAACATCACATTCCATCACCGACCTAATTAGCTATTTAGTCTGGTATTCTAAGTCTTCATAAGATCGGGTACCCGGATATCGGGTTTGACAGGTTGTTTTTACTATTTCACTAAGATCACTTAATAGTGTTCTATATCGAATAAAATATAATAACTATTAGTTAACAATAAGATAATCGATATGACTAAGCAGACATTACTTAACATTTGGAACTAATGTTCATATATAATTTTATTCTGTATTTTCCCTTGCAACGGGTGTGAATCTAGTGATTAGAAAAAGAAATGACTGACTTTACGAGTAGAAACTACCCCAGCTGAGTTAATGGGCATCATGTTATTGGGAGAATTGGGGGGGTGACATTCACCAGAGTTCGTGTGTCGGCCGGGAGTAGAAAATAGCCATGGTAATGGTCATCAGTGACTTTGAGCAGAGCTACTTGAAATGCTCAAAGCTGATTTTGCACCTCGAAGATTTAGGAGATCGGAAGAGCAGTTGGGTAGTTTCTCTCGTAAAGTCAGTCATTTCTTTTTCTAGTCACTAGATTCACACCCATTGCAAGGGAAAATACATAATCAAATTATATATGAACATTAGTACAAAATGGTTAAGTAATGTCTACTTAGTCATATCGATTATCTTATTATTAACTAATAATTATTATATTTTATTCGATATAGAATGCTATTAAGTGATCTCAGTAGAATGGTAAAAAAACCGGTCAAACCCGATATCCCTAGGGTGCCCGATCTTATTAAGACATAGAATACCAGATAAAACAGCTAATTAGGTTAATGATGAAATAAAGAAAATCGGTCCAACTCCATATCCCACCCGTTTAATCATTTCATGTAAAAAAATATATATATTTACTAAAAATTCTAATGGTTTGAAAAGTAAAAATGATAATAGAACTTATCAACAAAACTTAGTAATTTCAATTGCAATCATAATTCCATCTTAGGTACACCCCGCGTTTATAATACTCTTCATTAAAAAAATGAAAATAAAAATATATAGATATATAAATGAGCTAATAACCTAGTAATTAGCCGTACAAACCCGTGCCCCATTTAAGTGGGGATGGGTAAGGGGATAACAAAAAAAATTTTTTATGCATAGGGGTAATAGGTATAGCTTACCCAATCCCAACCCAATTACCCAATCTATTGTCATTCCTAGACCTCGAGAAATCAAATATTTTATTTTTCTACGTGACTATACCAAAATAAAAATTTTGTGAATTATGAAACATTAGTAAACCGTATTTATCCATATTTATTATATACAAAAGAAGTAACCTAATAACAACTCGATTTAGAAGCATATAAAAAATAATTAAAAATTAACACGTTAGCTATAAAGAAAATAATCTAACCCAAATTACGAAATACTTCCTAGATAAAATATATATATATATATACATCGGTAATTTTCAAGCACTTCCCGAAGGTGCTGTTACAGCACATCCTGCCCCATGTAGCATGCATTAATACACCCCACATGGATTTAAAATACACATGACATGCATCAATATATGCCATATAGGGTAGGAGGTGTTGTAACAATACCTTCGAGAGGTACTTGAAGATTTTCAATATATACATATAAATTAAAAATATTTTTGAATTAAAAATAAAAAATTGTTAATTGATAAAATATCAAATATAATAAATCTAAAAAAAAAGAAGAGAATAAGAGAGTGATAAATATCATACTTCAGACGAAGATAAGAGAGAAAATCAGAAAGACTGAAATGAAATTAAAGGGAACAAAACCCTAATTCCCAAAGCCAAAAGCCATCGGATAAAGAAAAGAGAGAAAATTTGGTAAAGAGGAAAGACAATTGGATAAGAAAATAGGAAAAAATCTAGATAAGTATTATTCGATTTTTTCTAAAAAAATAAAAAGAAAATAATCATATAAACCACATGGATTACTGAAGGATGTAAAATGTCCACATTATCCCCACCTCCAAAAAAAGTAGTGGATTACTGAAGGATGTAAAATGTCCACATTATCCCCACCTCCAAAAAAAGTATTTTTGGAGGGAAAACTGCGGTACAATTGCACCGTAGACTAATTTCCCATTAACAATATATAGATAAGAAACTGTTGTTTCAAGTTTCGTTTACTTATCCTGATATGCACAGCTGGCTTCCTTGCTCTCCTTATGGATTAATAGTGAGTAGTGGGGAAAGAAGGAAACCCCTTTTGATAATTAGGATCAATAATCCTACTAAAGATTAATAATAAACTGTTAAATCCCAACTTTTTTTGTAGTAGTACTAGAATTTCGCATGAGATAAGCGAATATGGTATCAAGGAAATGGAAAGTTCCTGAGTTCAAATCCTTCCACCATCCCATTATGAAATTGTGCACGCTTTAGGCCTTACTTAAGAATCTGAAAACTTAAGAAGATGAAAATCGTCGCATCTTCTTAACATTTTAGGAGAGTAAACAGAACATACAAGGAATAACGAAAAGAAACGAATTAATGTCACAGATTTACTAAATTTTCTTACATACTTGCCTTATAATTTCAATTGCAGCTGTTAAACTTGTTAAGAAGAAACATGTTGATGCCATTCTTGGAACGATGACACTGCAAGAAGCTGCTCAAGTATTCAATAATTTGACTAAATACATTCCAGATCGGAAGAGACTTCAAAATCCTCATCTCCAAGTCCAGGCCCTTCAAAATTATTGTCTTTCATTCAGATGACGAACCTTATCCACATAGCAGCCATTGTTGGCAATTTCCATTGGCGAAAGGTGATAGCAGTTTATGAACACACCACCAATTTTACAGCAGATTCTGGGATCATCACCCACCTCTGTGTCTCACTCAAGGCTGTTGTAGCATTTGTTGAGCATCACATAGCTTTTCCTTGAGCCTCTGTCAATCAAGAACTGAATAAGCTCAAAGGTAAAAGTGTCAAGATTTTCATAATCATGCAGTCTTCTGTGGATTTTGCTATGGTTCTTTTTGAACAAGGCACAGGAATTGGGAATGATGGAAAAATGTATGTTTGGATCCTATCAGATGAAATCGCAGGATTTCTTGATTCGGTTCCATCACCTGCTATACTTAATATGCAAGGCGTTATTGGTTTCAAGAATTACTACAGCGACACCAGCAAGTCTTTTAAAGAATTCAGAACCAGATATAGAAAAATACAAATCAAAATATCCAGAAGACTACTCAAGCCCCAATTTATATACGCTTCGAGCTTATGATGCAACTTGGGTCATCGCCAAAGCCTTGCAGAATTTACAAGGAAAGGTTGGCTCCAAAGAAGTAGTGAATAAGATTTTGCAAAGTATTCCTCAAAAAAAAAAAAAAAAAAAAAAAAAAAAAAAAAATTTTGTAAAGTAACTTTGAAGGCCTAAGTGGAAGAATAAGCTTTAACAATGGTTTTCTTGTCCAGAAACCAATTTTCCAGATAGTCAATGTGATTGGCAAAAGCTACAGAGAAATTGCATCATGGTCAGAGGAATATGGTTTCTCCGAGGATATAACTGAACACGAGGAAAGAAAGATGAAAATTTTAGAAGGTTTAAATGGAAAACTAAGTTCAATATACTGGTTTGGCGGTGAGCTAACTGCTCCGAGGGGATGGAGTTTAGTCGGGAATAAGAAACCTTTGAGGATAGGGGTTCCAGCAAGAGGTGCTTTTAATCACTTTGTTAAGGTTGTCTTTGATCAGGACACAAATGAAACATCAATTAGTGGATTTTCCATTAATGTTTTTAAGGCTGTAGTGAAACAACTTCCTTATTCCCTCTCATATGCATTTTTTTTCCATATTATGGTTCATATGATGAAATGGAGGCTGAAGTTTACAATAAGGTATATCTCATTAATTAAGTGCTCTAAGTTATAAATTGGTTGCTGTTTCTTTTAAACAGAGAAATACTTATACTATCTTATTCTTATTCTTACAATAATAATAATAATAATAATAATAATAATAGTAACAGAGCTTAGATGCAGCGGTAGGAGACACAGAAATAATGGCAGATTGATATGCTTGTGCAGAATTTTCGTAGTCCGATCTCGAATACGGGCTTGTAATGGTGGTGAAAGTGAGATGAGACAAGAAGGATACAGGATTCATAGTTGTAGATGTCTTCAAGAAAGAAATGTGGATTCAGATGGTGGTAATGAGTCTGTCCTCGGCCGCTGCTATATGGTTAACTGAATATGCTAACAACAACCCCCAAGTAAGAGGATCATTCTGGTAACGAATGAGTTCCACGTTATGTCTTTGTGTCACTGCTTTCTCCCTTTCACATAGTAAGCAGTTCATATCAAATTCATTTTTTTGTTTAAAGACTAGCATTATAGACAGACAATCTTGTTATAGCACTAGCAGAAAGTACCTTTATAGCGCTATCAGCTGACGTGGATATAGGCCGTGTGTGCCCGACAACTCACATCTGTTGACAGGGGCCTCAGTTACTCACCAGCGGATGGTACGATTATGTCACCATCAACTGACGTGGACACACGCCCTGCGAGCCAAACAATTGACCCTTGCTAATAGAGTGCTCAATTACTTATTTTTAACTGATCCATTTAAGATGTGGGATTGGCGGATGGGTCTTAAGGTACCGTAAGCTGATGCTAGAAATTTTCATGTCAATAGAAGTTGAACTACTCTATCTAGAAGCTCAATTCTAGTATATTATAAGTTTTCGTTTACAGGGGAGACGATCAGAAACAACCTATGTCGACTTGTACCCTTAGCTTTGCTATATGTAGTTGCAGCAGTAGCAGCATGTGTTTACTGCAGTCTTGAATTCCATGCTGACAGTTCCCAAGCTTCAACCATCAGTTCTAGATGTAGATTATCTTCCGAGGATAAATGCTCCAGTCGAGTGCAATGGCAATTCATTCATCGTAAAATACCTTATTAACGTTTTACCTTTCAAACCTGAGAATATCCGAAAGATCAGTTCAATCGATGATTATCCTTCAGCTTTTGATAAGGGCAAAATAGTAGCAGCGTTTTTTATTGCTCCATATGCTAAGGTTTTCCCAGCTACGTACTGCAAAGAATATACCATAACAGGGCCGAGCTTCAAACTTGGCGGTTTTGCCTTTGTAAGTCTGAATCAGTATTAGATTGTACTCAACTCTGCTTTGAACAAGATTTTAGTTAAAAATTCGATTTTTTTTCCTTCTCACAGGTTTTTCCAAAGGGATCTCCCTTAGCTACTGATATATCGAAAACTATTCTCAAGGTAACACAGAATGGAGAAGTTAACCAACTGGAAAAACACATGCTTTCGTTTTCAAATTGCTCGACTTCATCGACTCAGGTTGCTGAAACCATTGGAAGTTTAGGCCCAGAGCTCGTCTCTAGTTTATTCAAGATTTCAGGTTTCATTTCTAAAATTGTAATTTTAATAGTAATAGCTCGATTGCTTCAAAGACACTGCTTATTTCATGATTTAATACTAAAATCATTGACAACGAATAGAGTTTTGAGATGGGATCTGTTGGTTCTTACCAGATGATACACCAGATTCGGTTTAAGATTCTTCAAGGAAGCCACTGTTTCAAGATGAGATCATCAAATGACTGCAGCTAAAGAGCATTTGGAGCAAAAGGAAATCGACCTAGAGCTGACAACTACCTCAAATCGAAACATTTATGTGACTTCTATGTGATCATGGGATGAACAACCATCTAAGTAGGCACAAACTTGTATTTAATCCTTGTATATATGTCCAAAAATCATGAATTCAATGTCATAGTTAGAACAAAAAGAAAAGGAGCCTCTCAGCAAGAATGTTTTCAAGTAACTCCTTTTAATCCTCTCCAAGCAATATCCTGGCTTGAACATATTTAGGTTGACAGTGTTTTATTGGAAAAACACGACGATTGTTTTTACTCTTCCGAAACTTGAAATATTCAAATTGAAACATTCCTTTGAAGCCTATCTAGGGGAAAAATGAATAGGAATTTCATCAATTAAAATATCTGCTCATTCAAAGGTAAAAGCTCCCGAAGCAGTCATCCATCACCTATGTTATTATAGAACAAATAATTGTTGCCAAATAACACATTGAAGTTCAACTCATTTTTTATGTACAAAAGAACATATTTATATTAAACACTAACAAAGGCATAAATTGACAAACAAACTCCAGAAATTTGTAATTTAAATTACATTCCCAGAGTACCAAATTTATATGTTACAAGAACCATTACTGTGAATTGTGCATATCTGTTTAAGGTAGAAAAACTATTCTACCTTGCAAGAAATGTAGATTTGATCTTGTGAAGCCTGGCCACGACTTCCTTTATTCCAATTCTATGGGCAGGAGAATTAGCCAAACAGTCCATCGCCAAACCAAAAATGGAAAAGACACATAGCTCCATTTTAGGTATATTCTCATCTTCTCCTGGGAGTAGATTAGAGTCCACAACTTCATGTACTACATTCCTATCAAGTGAATAACTAACCCAAGTTTTTAAACTCATTTTTTCATCAAACATCTCATCAGTCGGTTTCTTCCTTGTATACATTTCCAGCAACATCACACCATAGCTGTAGACATCACCACTAGTGGATACTATTCCTTCGGTTCCATATTCTAAATAAAAAATTTATGAGAAATATATAAAATTTTAGGTGAGAATCAATTTTAAATATTTCAAACTTAGTAATAGAAATATGCGGCACTCAAAATATGAAAAAAAAAACATCACCTGGTGCCATATATCCAACAGTTGCTAAGGTCTTTGTTTGTACCATCGACTCCCCTTCATGAAATAGTTTGGCAATTCCGAAATCCCCAACATGAGCAACCATATCTTCGTCAAGCAGGATATTGCTGGGTTTTAAATCACAATGAATAATGGGGAATGTATCACCATAGTGAAGATACTCTAAAGCTATCGCAACATCGATTGCTATGTCTAATCGTTTTAGCATGTTCAAGAAGTAGTTGTGGGAATATAACCATTTCTCCAGACTTCTATTAGGCATGTATTGGAGTACAAGGGCTTTGAATTCTATGTTACTGCAACATCCAATTATTTTAATTAAATTCCTGTGACGAATTGTGCTGAGCACTTTGCTCTCTGTAACAAAGCTCTCGGTTGCTCTTATTTCTAGTGACTGCAAATTGAAAACTTTAACCGCCACAGTTAACCCATCAAAAAGTATCCCACTATATACTGAACCAAAACTTCCAATTCCAAGTATGTTGCTTTCACTTAATGCATTTGTTGCTTCTCGAAGCTCTCGATAAGTCACCCTTCTCCATGGACTATTTGGTGAAACTTCACTCTGGGCATGTCTATTTGGTTTTCGTCTTCGTAAAACCAAAATAGTTATAGTTACTACAAGGACAACAAATATAACAGGGGGGAGAGAGTATTTCATTAATGAGATATCATTGGACCTTGATCTTTTATGACTCTTTGCACATGGAGGAAAACTGGGTATTGTTTCACTGCAAAGCGCATAGTTGGGCATAAATGATTGAGCGCTGAAGTTTGCAAATTGACCACCAGTGGGAATCTCTCCCTCTAATCTGTTGTGGGACACATTTAAATATTGTAGCAAGTCAAGCTTCTCTAATGACTTTGGAATCATTCCAGAAAAATCATTGTAAGACAGATCCAAATATACGATGCTTCTTACGCTTCCAAGAGACTCAAGAATAGATCCCTGAAGGTCATTATGCGCAAAAGACATAGAAACCAACGATTCCATGCTCCCAATAGAGCTCGGCATATCACCTGAGAATTGATTCCACGATAAGTCTAGGTCCATAATGACCTTCAAGTTTCCCATCTCAGTGGGTAGAGAGCCACGTAAACTGTTGTGAGACAAGTTCAATTTCAGAAGGTATCTTAAGGTTCCAGAAGTCTGACGATACAGTTGATTCCAGCTTGTTGGAGCCTAAGTAGACATATCTGAGGAATTTGAGTTCACCGAAGCATGGTGGAATAGGCCCATGGAGCATATTGTCACTAAGATCCAACTCTCCCAAGTTATTCGACTGGCAAAGCTCAGCTGGAATATATCCATCAAGTTTGTTTTGATTAAGATATATTCCCTGAAGAAGTTTTAATTTCCCAATTGTTGTTGGTAAGAATCCCGATAACTGGTTTTCATATAAAGATATGACCTGTATGCTACTTAAGTTTCCAATCTCAGCAGGAACAGCACCCTGAATGTTGCATCTAATTGCCCCAAATCGCCGTAGAGATATGGATAAGTTCCCTACAGAAGCTGGAAGGACACCTCTCAGCTGATTCTCAGATATATCAAAACCGAGCAAATTACGGCAATTTGTTAACGAAGAGAAGAATCTCCAAGATTCTCCGCTCAAATTGTTTGCAGCCAGCAGAAGCCACTTTAGATTTCTTAAATGACCAAAGTTTGGTATATCACCGGTGAAATAGTTGAAGCTCATTTGTATCAAGGTAAGCTGAGAAGCATTGGTGATAGAAGTGGGAAAAAGGCCATTGAATCTATTGAAAGAGATCGGAAGAGCATTTGAGATTGGGAAGTAAAAGTCCAATGGTTGAAGCAACATGGCCCGAAAAGTCGTTAGCTGTAACATCTATGAACTCTAAATTTGACATGTTGAAGATGGTAACAGGGAAGGAGCCAAATAAGCCGTTTTCACCTATAGAAAGTTTCTTAAGATTTAGATTGCCAATCTCAGCTGGTAAGTTACCTGCCAGAGTGTTAAAACCAGTATGTTAGTAACACAATAAATAGAATTATATGAAAAAAGTTATTAGTGTAATATGTATTGTGTACCTGATAAGTTGTTCTGATCTAAATTTAAATATTGTAATCTTGTGAAGTTGCCGATTACTGCAGGTATACCACCTGTAAGTCTGTTTCTTGAGAGGGATATCTCCACCAGAGTTTTAAATTTCAATATGTCATGGGGGAAGCTTCCTGACAAGCTATTATTAGAAAAGTCCAATCCATTCAGCGAAGACATGTTGAAGATGAAAGATGGAACTGGCCCACTTAGAGAGGAATCCGGTATGCTCAATATCTCTAGACGGGAAAGATTACCAATTTCCAAAGGAATTCCCCCTGAAAAAATTAGTAGTATGTCAAAAGCCGAAAAACAAGAATATAGTTAATTCATTGTGAAGTTATATGCTCGAATATCAAATCTAGTTTTACATCAGTTATGTTGCCCTTGAGGTGTCCATAGATAATCACTAAAAATTTTCAATTTCTATCTGGGTAAATCACAAGTATAGTTTCATGATTATAGCTAGCTTTTGCATCTCCATATTGTAATAGTTATCTTGTGAAAATTGGAAAAAAAGAAAAAAGAAGGATGTCTATATGCAATGATAAGTGAAGTAATCAATAAATTTACATGGAGAAATGTCTACTGAGATGCAAGCTAATGAAAGCGATTCATACCAATGAAGTTGTTATTCCCAAGATATAATTCTAATAGCTCGGTCAGACTACCAATTGCAGTGGGTATGCTTCCATTAAAATGGTTAGAGTATAATGATAACACCTCTAGATTCCTGCATTTGACAATATTTGATGGAATTTGTCCAGAAAGTTGATTATACGATAGATATAAGACTCTGAGTTTCGATATGTCACTACATATATCTTTTGAAAGCATCCCTGACAAGCTGTTATCTGAGAGACGAAGATCTTGCAAAGAAGACATGTTGAAGATGCCAAATGGTATTGGACCAGTAAGCTGATTATAACTAAAAGATAAGTACTCCAAGGCAGAAAGATTGGCCATCTCTAGAGGGATATGCCCACTTAAAAAATTTTCCCTCACTATTAGTGTTTGTATCTTTGAATTGTTGCACAAAGATGGCTGGATGTTGCCGGAGAAACTATTATTGCTTAGAATAATGTGCTTAAGCTTTGGTAAGGTTCCCAACCATGATAGTATTTCTGACCCTGTAAAGCTGTTAAATCCAGCATTAATCATTTCCAAGCGACGCAGATGAGAAAGCTCCCGGGGTATGTCTCCAGTGAAATTGTTGAAGCTAATATCCAAAGAAATTAAAAAAGTCAAATTTCCAAGATGTGGAGAGATTATTCCGCTGAATCCAAAACCAGAAACATTCAATGCAGTGACTCTCTGCTGGTTTGTTTTGCTGCAAGAAATGCCAATCCAGCTACAAACTGATGTATTAGTCAACCAGTAATCGACCAATATGCTGTAAGGGTCTGAAATGATTTGGGTTTTGAAGGAAACAAGTGCTTCTTCATCTGTGGTTGAGTTATGGACTGTTGTGGCAGAGGATATTATAAAGTTGTTTAGTGATAAAACTACAACAGTAATGAAGAAGCAAAGCTTAGCCATGAACAAGAGAGATTCTGGGCATTAACTTTTGTTTGATCTGTTTTATCAAACTTGAATTCTGCATCTACCCTACTTTTATTCTAGCTAGTTTCTAGCCATATGTTCCCGATGTAGATATCAGTGAATGGATGGGAGACTTGATAAATAATGAGTCAGAGTCAACCCCATAATTTTAATTCTATTTTGTTGACTTGGAAATTATTTTTTTTGACTTGGACTCAACAGCAAACCACTCAATGACTCAATGCCAGCATAATGCCCTTTATTTATGAATTGACAGTAATAATTTATTAATCACTAAAATACTGGGGAGTATTCAATTGAGACTTTTAAGAACTTTTAAATACATTTTTTAAACACATAAGTTTTATGAATTTTATAAGACTTTGTATGGATTTGTTGGGAGTTAGTGAAAATTTATCTAGACTTTTATGGATTTTTATTTAAGACTTTTCTATAATTCCATTATAGATATTTTAAGAATTTTTTATTATTTTTTTAAAACAAAATTTGTTAAAATTCAATTTTCATCACAACCCTGATTAATCCCTAGAAACTGAAATATCACAAGATAGAACGCTAACATCCAAATCGAGAAGGACAAAAAATAGGAAAATGTTTTACAAAGATCCTATTGCATATACAAGACAAAAAGTATATACACAATGAATCATTGAAAGGAATAGTGAGCAATCAACAAAATAATAGTAAAATAATTTTTTATATTTGTAGACGTGGAGCAATCATCATGATATAGAAAATAATAAAAAGTCTTTCATCTTTCAAATATTCCTCCGGTATATTTATCAGAAAAAAAATCGTTTATTATTTGTTTCTCTTCAAGAAAACCGTCAGATTAAAAAAAAAAAAAAAAAAAAGGTCGAATAATTTAAACCCTATGAAGTGAAGAACAATGGTTTCTCTCTTTCTATTTCCTCCTTCACGGCTTTTCATAAATCTCATGTCTATAGGTGAGATTTTGTAATGGGATTTGTTAGTTATATTTTCTCTTAAAAGTTTCAAAAAGTCTAGATTATGAAGAAAAAGTCTTGTACAATTTGAATATCTTGTGACTTTTTTAGACTTTTAAAAAGTCTCACTTGAATACATCGAGACTTTTAAAGACTTCAAAAATATCTTTAAAAATCTCTATTAAATACATCAAGACTTTTTAAAAGTCTTAAAAAGTCTCATTTAAATACCTCAAGATTTTAAAAATCTTAAAATGTCCTCAAAAGTTTTAATTGAATACACCCCCTTTAGATTCATAATTGAAACGTGATAACAATTCAATGCTTTGAGAGTATATCCAATACCAAATTTCCAAACATGATGATTGACAAGGGAGGTAGAGATAGATTGTTGTTATTTCATTTGAAGAAGAATAAAACAAGTGTAGAATAAACAGCTTGAAAAGTGAAAAAAAGAAGAGATATAGAAACAAATTCAAAATAGTAGTGGAAAATATTCCTATATTAAAGGTGTTTTACAAATGATGATGAAAAAGTAATACAAAAATGATGTAAAAGTGGAGTAAAAAGAAAAAATTGATTAAATCTAAAACAAAAATTTGAAGAAATATGAGAACTAGAACTACCACGTCAACACCATATAAGGGTACTGAGATGTCATCAATACACGATGGGAATTGATGATGTGGCACTGCCATACCATTATTCGAAGACTTTCCCTTATTTTACTTTTATTTTCTTCCACACCAAGACGTATTCTTGTCTTCCACTCCAATAAATTAATTAATCATTTTTTTTTACAAGTCCTTCAACTTTGACACATAATTTTGAGTCAATACCCAAAAAATTTGACGTATAGATCTCATTGATATGTACCTTTTTTATGACTAAAATGATGGTTTGGTTTGGACATAGGAATAGTACAAACTCTATTTTAAATTGGAAGATAGAAAAACAGATTATTGAAATTAAATAAGAAAAAATTGATTTGAAGTATTCGCCACTTGCACCAATTTGAGTTCCATGTTGACGGTTCCCAAGCTCCAACCGCCAGTTCTAGATGTTGATTATCCTATGAGGATAAATGCTCCAGTTGGGTGCAATGGCAATTCATTCGTCGTAAAATACCTTATTAATGTTTTACATTTCAACCTGAGAATATCCGAAAGATCAGTTCAATCAATGACTACCCTTCAGCTTTTGATAAGGGCAAAATATTTGCAGCGTTTTTCGTTGCTCCACATGCTAAGGTATTCTTAGTTAAGTACTGCAAAGGCTATAGCATAACAGGGCCGAGCTTCAAACTTGGTGGTTTTGGCTTTGTAAATCAGAATTAATATTAGATTGTACCCAACTCTACTTTGAACAAGATTTTTGTTAAAAATTCAAAAAAAAAAATGAAAAAAAAAATTCCTTCTCACAAGTTTTTCCAAAGGGATCTCCATTAGCCACTGATACATGAGAAGCTATTCTTAAAGTAACACAAAATGGAGAAGTTATCCAACTGAAAAAACACATGCATTTGTTTTCAAATTGGTCGACTTCATCAACTCATGTTGCTGATGACATGCCCCATCTCAAGCCATCCTACTAGACCAGACACGTGGCGTGCGCCAACGATGGATACTAGCTTCGCCCGAACCCACCGCCAAGGTAAACTGAAAATTTAACTTGAAATGTTTTAACTTTCTGGACTAAATTGATTTTATAAAAATTTTTAGTAGAGTTTCCTCTGTAAATTAGACATGTCCAACTTGAAAATATACCACAACCTCATCTATACATATCATTAAAGTAAAATGGAGACACTTTTTCCTTCAATAAATTAACCCATTAACAAAATGTGAAATTATAACATTTTTCAACATATTTAAGCTTAAAGTAAATATCAACACCAAAATGCACGTAGAGAAACATAAATGCGCAAAGTTTGAATGATTCCAAAACAATGACTTATGAAAATTAAATTTCCAACCATGATTAAACACATGTTAAAAGTATAACGAAAATATTAAATTGATTCAATAGAGAATAGTGGTTGGCTGAAAACTCCACAGGCAATCCAACATATGCTCAAGTTTGATCCTCTCTATGAGAAAAACATTATAAAATATATGAGCAGTTAACTCAGTGAGTGGAAAAGTTTGCAAATACACACACACACACATACACTTTTCCATATTAGTTATTTCTAAAAATCGGTTGAACTTTGTGTTACATAGATATATAATTTAAAAACTGAGAATTCTAAGTATGCTTTACAAACATTTTCTGAGTTTGAAATCTGAGTTTAAATAATACTAGAACTGTATATCTTAATACTGCTGAAACCGCATAAGAGTTGGATAATAGTTTGCTAAAAATACTGCATATTGAGTTTAAAAGTGAAATTTGAATCATGGAATCTGAATATACTATTAACTAAAACTGAGTTCTGAAATCTAAATCATGTAATCTAAATATAATATATTTGAATAGCTAGCTGAAAATTCCCGCCATCAGTATCACTAAGCAGTAACACACGTGTACAGAGTAATCTCGATGCACATAGTGAACTACTCAGAAACTGATAACTGAAGGTCATACGTGTGCAGAGCAATCCCCAAAGGCTGAGATCACCAAACATGGCCTAAAGCCTTTATATGCACGATGATGGGTCCCAAAGGCCTGTATATAGCTAGTCTAATACCTTGGAACAAATCACACTAGTACGGAGCGGGTAATCACTGAAGCTAGTCTAACACTGTAGTACATATCACACTAGTGTTGAGCGAGTAAAATCACTTAAGCTAGTGTAACACGATGGAAGATATCACAATGATGCAGAGCGGGTAAAGATCACATGGATCTCTTTGGTGGTTTTGAAAATAATTCTCATACTTTGCTTTTCTTAAGAATCTCATAACATGACATAATATGCTTTTGTAAAATCCTTAACGTAATAACATAACTATTTCCTTTTTGAAATCTCATTCTAAAGATAATAAAATGTTTAAACATTTTATAAATTTCATATATTACCAAAACATGCTAGACTTTTAGAAAGTAAAAAATTTAATGGGACATAATAAAAAACATGCTTAAAATTTGGGAAAATCATTTTTCCACTGACAGAGTTGAACATCGTAGCTAGCTCGATTGGTATGCCTTTCCAAACATCTAGTCACAACATGTAATAATAATGTAAATATCCAATTTAATATTCGATATCCTTGTTCTGAATAAAAAATATAAATCCACTTAATTCCTTAGAAGCAAGATCACTTGTTATATCCAATCATTCAATTATTGCCCATATGATTTCTAATTATCCTTCCACTTACAAGCAATAACATCTCATTTAAAATAAATTCATTTACAATACAAGCAATCTCAATTCACTCTAATTCCATGACTCCCAATTTCCCATTTATGCCCTTTATATATTTCCATTTCATTTATTATACTTTCTTAATTGCTTACAACTTAATAAATCAATACATAATTTTCCTCTATGTCATCATCCACTTTTTTCTCATAAATTTCACGTCGATTCAAATACACAAATTAATTGGTATCAAACTACCAAATCTTTGAAGAAACCATAATACCAAATTCCAAATAACACGTCTTACCTTAATGTCACACCAATTTCAAGCTTCAATATTATGCATATAGGCCATCCATTTTTTGTAGCCGCATTTCACTGCAATTCAACTAACAAATTATCATAATTTCATGAATTTAAAGCCTTGAAATCAATTTTTTTACAAAAAATTAGCATTGGTGTCCCTTCTTTTCATCATAAATTTTCACAACTTGAATGCTAACTTCATATACTTTTAATCTCATATCTCTTGACACAAACTAAACCAAAATATGGCTCAATATGTTCAACTTAGCTAAATTTTTAAATCACTGCAAATACTTAAAGCCCTAACATTTCAAACAAAGTTCATGCTTCAAGAATCTTAAATAGATAATTAACCTCATAAAAAACATCAAGATACCTTTAAATATAGTTCATATTTAACCCATATAGCAAAAGCCCTAAATTTAACACAATGTAGAACAATTAAATCTTCCACTCATGTCTTAAAAATCAGGATAGAATGGTAAAACCGAATTTCAATCAAGATTCCTCTACGAATTCGGACCCGATCTCTTCATTTTCCTTCCTCTCTCTCTCTCACCATTTCTTCACTTCGGGTCCTCCGTGTGTTGAGTGTGTGTAGGTCAATTCCCATTTGCAAGAAAAATGCATATTTGTATATATAATTTGCACTTCGAGTCCCTCAACACGTATAAGCTGTATAAGTTGGTTGACAAATCTTATTTATCTATAAGTCCTTCAAATATTAATTTTTTTCTTTAAATCCTTTGATGACTTAGATTTTGACCCAAATAATTTTATTTTGACTTCAACTTGTCTATTCGACCTTTGATTTTGATGGGTAAAAGTTAAACTTTGAAAATAGTAGAGCGTCTTTATAGAATTTCATCATCGAAATTCAATCAACAAACATATGCAAATATGTAAATTCTTAGCCTTTGATAATTCCTTCATGTATACCTTGAACTTTGATCCAAAGATAATTTGACTTTGACTATAAAATAGAATAGTATTTATTAAAAAGCAAGTTTCAGGTCATAACAGCTGATACCATTGGAAGCTTAGGCCTAGAACCCGTCTTTGGTTTATTCAAGATTTCAGGTTCCATTTCTACAATTGCAATTTTAATAGCAGTAGCTCAGTTGCTACAAAGACATACTTATTTCATGATTTAATACTAAAATCATTGACAACGAATAGAGTTTTGAGATGGGCTGTGTTAGTTCTTACCAAATGTTACAGAAGATTCGATTTAAGATTCTTTAGGGACACCATTGTTTCGAGGCGATATCATCAAATGACTGCAGCTCAAGAGCATTTGGTGTTGGATATATTGCCAAAAGTTGCAACAATTAAATACAGAAATTAGAAGACATCTATCCGCGGTGGAAATTGGAGAAAATGTGCCCAATGTCATAAATCTGGAAAAGGAATCATGCAAGAAGGTTTGATGAATTTTCTTAGCCAACTAAATTTCGTCTTACTTGAAGACGGTTTAGCCAACTACGTTTACCTATAAATATAGGGGTTTGTCTCTTCTTTTTATGCATAAGATAAGTGAGTTGAGGGAATAATTGGTAAATGTAGCACCTTGAGATCTTTCTTGTAATTCTTTGTGGTTTGTTTAAAGAGAAGAAAATTAGATATGGTAAAGGTCGGGGTTATTTTTTCTGGTATAACTTGGGTTGGGTCAAAGGGTCTTCTGAAGAAAAATTGTAGCCTAACATCTTAGGATTTCTTGTATTCTTTGCTTGTTTGGAAAATGGTAGAAATATAATTTGTTTATGTGATAAAGCTTTCGATGTTTTTTGTGTAATACTTGGGGGATGGGTTTGGCGAGTGTAAATTCTATATGATTGTAAGCGACTTTTCACATAGTGAAAGGTCTTGGCAGTCCGTTAAACTTGTCTTTTTTCTTTATATTTCTTGTTTCAGTTAAATTTCTTGTACAACAATCCTGCAGGCGAAATTGGAGATTTTGCCTTAATTCTCAACATTTGAAGCAAAAAGAAATTGACCTCGAGCTGGCTACTACCTCAAATCGAAACCTATATGTAACTTCTATGCGATTAGGGAAGGGCACTGAACCCATAACCCATCAAACTGACCGAACCCAAACCACCATGGCTTGGTTTGAAGGTTTGGACCTTTAATCGGGTAGAGACGGTTAGGTTTTTCTAGCTAAAGAATTATATGCAGTTTAACCCATAATCAATTGTCTTCCATCACCCAATACACCCTATTCCCACAACGATTCTGAAACCTGTATTCAACGCTTCTCATCATCCTTTTTAAATCATCCCATTAATTATCCCCCAGAAACATGGTTCTTCTCTTTTATTTTGATCCAAAATCTCTCGTCTTCTTCAAATTCAAACTAGAAATAAGTGTTTCAGAGATGAAAAAGCCCAAATCTGAAAAATGTTAACATAGATGACCACATTTATTTACCATTATGAAAAAAATAGAATTTAGCTAGTCTGCTGTCCAGCTTCGTGACGTGTTCCGGTGACCAAAGGAGGTAAAGCCACCATCATGTACAGATTTGAATGAGGGAGAAGATGAGGGAAATGGAACTATGAACCAGCAAATTTTTACATATTTTCTCAAAGGCTAAAAGCACAGATCCCCCTCCAACAACGAATGAATGATGCTTCATGGTTTCGTTTAATCGGTTTGCATCCAATTGAATCGATTCAACAATATTGTGTTTTTGGGCAATAGAATATGTGGGTTCTTGACTGTTCAATCTATGGGTTCTTGAGTTTTTACAGTTTTTGATCCCGCGACAATTGTTCAGTCTGCTCAATCAGTTCAATCATTTTTTTAGAGTTTTTAATGAACAACAAATGAATGATGTGAACCGACTGTTAAGCCGGTTGGGATGGTTTCAAATAATTCACAAACCGTTAAGTTCGGGTTCGGTTGGTTTGGGTCCAAAAATGGCCAAAACCAACCCAATGCCCAACCCTATATGTGATCATTGGATGAACATTGAACAACCATCTAAATAGGCAAAAACGTGTATTTAATCCTTGTATATATGTCCAAAAATCATGAATTCAATTCATAGTCAGAACAAAAAGAAAAGAAGCCTCTCAGTAAGAATGTTTTCATGTAACTCCTTTTATCCTCTCTCCAAATTGCAGCTCGGCTTGAGCTTTTTTTTTGCTCAGGCTTTTTGGTCAAGCCAAGATTTTCGGCTCACCTCTACTCATTTACGCCCTAAGTAAGAGTCTAACATCGAAAAAGGAAACTGAGTATCACAAATCATATAAGATTCGGCCTGCCACCTGCGACAACTTGATCAAGACTAAAACTCGACTACTAGAGTAATTCGGCTCCTAGAGTAATTCAACTATTTGCTCTCTGTCTTTGCGATATCAAAGGAGATCTTCCATAAGTTTGCATATGATGGGTGATTCATTCATTTTTTTTTTTTTTTTTGCAACCGGGTGATTCATTAATTGGTTTCATTTGTACATTCATAACTTTGATTATTTTTAGATAACAAGTAATAAGCACGTGCATTGCATGTCTTATGTAAAAGTATGATAACATGGATACATATTTAAAGTAATAATATTATTTTGAAGTTTATTACTGTGGTAATTTGTAAAAATGTAATGAGAAAATGATATTGTTGCAATTGCCGGTGTCTTGCACTATAGGTATGAACAATAAATCTTATGTTAACCGAGTCAGAACAAATTAAGTACACCTAAAAAACTGCTCTAGGATCCCATTCCATTATTTCTTCCTTTTAGATTCTACCGTTTATAGGGCGAGCAATAAAATATGTTTGTGTTTATTTATTTATTTAACATACAAAATTTGCAAAACAATGTAGCTTTTAAAGTTATAATAATTACAACGGGCGATTTATATTTATTTATTTATTTTTGCAACACATAAAAAACGTTTTATTAGTTAGATTAGATTAATTGTTAATAAAATATTAATTTCTTAAACTGTAATAACGGAGTTAAGAGAAGTTAAAAGTCATTTACGAGTTTTCTTAAAAAAAAAAAAAGTCATTTATGATTTCACCGAGAGTATCTATATCAATAATAATTATAGAAACAAAATTAATTAAATATTAAATAAGGGTATTAATGTAACTAAAAAAATAAAAGTAGGGGTGAAATTGGAAATTAAAATTTTCCCACTCATTCCGCCTTTTTATATAGGGTGGTTATAACAACACCAGAGTTTTTTATAACATCACCACATTTTGATTTTTTTGAATTTGTTTCATTTTTTCTTATTTTTATATTTCAGTGCCCAATGTTTTTCTTCACAATTTTATTCTCAAATTTAGTTGATTAATAAGTTTTGCTCTGGTGACAATTTTCTCTCAAAACTTTCACTTAAGATAATTGCTAATTATTGTAAATAAATTATAGAGAAATAATTTGAAACGTACAGCTATATAATTTGTTCACAATTTTAAAACAAATTAATGAAATTTCTAGATGAACATGATTTAAGAACAAGATGAACATGATTTAATGAAATTTCTATATAATTTGTTGTCTGTATGAGATTTGCTGGGCTCACATATTAATGTGGTGCTTGTTTAGTCGAGTCCCGTTGTACTTCTTTTTAATTATCAATAAAATATCTATTTTAAAAAAAAAAGATTTAAGAACAAGAAATATTATTAATTAATGAAAAGTCAATATGAAAATTGTAAAGAAAAATAGCTAGGAACTTAAATGTAAAAGGAATAAAAATTAGGAACCTCACTAGAATTAATGTGTGGTGTATCTATATCTATATATTATTAAATGCTACTGAGATTCTGGAATTAACTTCCCTCCCAACTTTTTTATTTTAATAGTTTTTTTTCAAGTAACTCCACACTTTCTATCTATATTAACTACCCACTATCTTTTTTTTTCCCTTGCACGAATTTTCTTTTCTAAAACGATTTCCTTTTTTTATTTCCTCCAGAATATTCAAATATCCACATATTTACATTCCCTACTTAGTAATTACTGTTCTTTTTATTTTTTTAACGCTCTTTCTTACTCAACTAATTATTTTTTATTTTCTTTGCTGCAAAGATATTAGGCCTCCACGACTTTTTGAGAACTAACAACTTTGTCATATAATCTGCAATTATTTTCCTAATTTTGTAATGTCAAATTTTCTTTTTTATTTTCATCCTGAAACCATTTTGGTAACTACAAATATATCTGTACAATATTGCACTTCCATACACTCCTTGGGAATAAGATATTTCTATCGTTTTACAAAATTTAAATTGGGTTGCTATGTATATAATTCAGAGTCAACGGATTTGAATATTGTCTATCATTTTTAGGTATTTTGTGGTACACATTCTAATACTTAGTTTTCTTTTTCATTTTGTGCAATGCAAATACCAATAAAAGCAATCAATCATGTCTCAAATTAATTCATGGCACGAATTATTAGTCTACACGGTGATGCTGATATTTATCAACCTAATTAAGGCACAATGGTCTTGAATGTTTACATTGTCTACATATACAAAACCCTACATACAAAGATGGAGATGAATAACCTTGAATTTGATCTATCGTCATTTTTTCATTTTGAATAATGCAAAACTAGAAAGTTCATCTCCTGTCAGGAGACAAAGTCTAAACTAATATCAAAATATTTTTTTAACAAATATATTGAATGGAGTATGTTGTGTATTATTAGGAAAAATAATTTGTTGGATAAAATTCAACATGTGGGGCCACATATATAATATTAATGTGCGGTTCTATCATAAGGAGTAGCTAGTTAAAATTGATCTATAAAGTTTTGTGGCTATTGGTATTAAAGTGTCATGAAATTAATCTGTAGAGACCGATTTTGTATTTCTAAATTGTTAAAGGGGCCAATTTGGAAATACTATAAAGTTACGTCTATATATTGTTCATGGTTCTTGATTGAACGTAGGGTTTTCCATTTTTTTCCTGCCTCTCCATCAACAGAGAAAATTGAAAAGGAAACTATGAAATTTGGAAGATCATAACCTGTCCAATTAAGAAAACCAATGGATCCAGGTACACTTCCGTAATCGTTCATTGTATTCTCTTTGATTCAACATGGGATCTAGAAATCATATTTAGGGATTCAGATTTAATTATGGTTTTATACGATTTTGATTCATAATCTATATCTATGTATATATTAATTAATCCACTTAAGTCTCGGTACCTTTTGTACTGTGATTTTCTCGCTTTTTTTATTTAGTAAATTTTAGGGTAACTGTTTATTTTTTTTTAACAAAAATTTTTGTGAAAGAACTCAAAGAAGACTTGAACCTGTAACCATTGAGTTTAATGACTAAACCTTAACCATTTTATCCATTAATTTTGTTTGTTAATCTTTTTTACTAATAAAAAATTAAAATACCAAATGTGAAATGTCAATTCTAAAACAAATTTAATCCATTATAATTCGTTAATTCACCATCTATATCATGCATATTAGTGAGTTTAATATTATTTGAATTTTTTAATGTATTATATATATATTTTTGAATTTGTTAGTTTTATTAAGATTTTTTAAAATGAGGCAGGTAACAGGTATTTTTTCTATTATTGTATATATGTACGAAGAATTATATATAAAAATGTATGTTGTCACTTAAACAATCATGAACTTTAATATTACTAAGTCCATCGATCTTATTGATTCAATTAATGTATACGTGTGCTTTTATATTTTATATAGGGTGAAAATATTACAGATTTATGTTGAACTATCTAATAATATATTTTAATAAGTTTTTCTACCCGTGCAATGCACGGGTAGTTTAACTAATTATATAATTATGGTTTTATATGATTTCGATTCGGTAATTTGTTCAACAAGTGGTATCAAAGTCATCCCATATTTGGTTCATTGAGAGTTTGGAATTAATTTTATGTTTTCAATATTCTGAAATTTTATATTGAAATTTTAAATGGATGGATATCATGAGCCTTTGGTAAACGTTGCAATTTTTTGTATGCGATTCGGTGGAACTTGGAATTACAATACGCCTTTATCGGTCTAACAAATTGATTGAATTACATGGCATCAATTAATTTATTAGATTCCCTTTTGCATGCGGTTTCACATCTGTGCATGGATTGGTTTATGTATTTAACTTTGATGGTTCTCATTCCATGATTCTATCCTTTGGTTTTTCAATGAGCATGCATTCTAGAATCTATATATATATATATATATATACATATATATATATATAAAGGCGCTCAAGTTGCCTTTTAAATTTTCCTTCCTATTTCAGTGTTGTAACTGTCATGGCCAGTCTTTTGCGGTACTTTTTGTGATGTGACCGCACTACCTCCTGTCACAGCTCATTTGATTTTTGGGCTAATTGCACTATTTTCCTGAGCTCAAAATCAATTATTTTGTATAAGAAAAAGCTTTTAACTACAATTGGGCTGAAAATCAATAGTTAGGACAATAAAAATTCTGTTACATACATTCCAACTTCCACTTTTTTATAGACTAAGTCAAATAATTTTATATTCTTAATCCGATGTGAGATTTCATCCGCCTTAAATCACATATCTTCTATTTTAATTTTATAAAGTACACACTCAACCGTTGTTTGCTATCAACCCGATGTGGGATATAATTCAATTCTCTTTGAAAATTGCATTTCTAATATCCACTTTTATAACACTCAACCTTTTTTTATTTTATTATGTAATCCGATGTGGGAATCTGTACATTCTAATATGCACATATTATTATATATATTTGTTTTAAAAGGAGACTCATTCTATATTTATGTTTATTAGTTATTACATGGATATCTTTTCATCGGACAATATTATATTCTTAATCTGATGTGAGATTTCATCCGCCTTAAATTACATATCTTCTATTTTAATTTTATAAAGTACACCCTCAGCCGTTGTTTGCTATCAACTCGATGTGGGACACAATTCAATTCTCTTTGGAAATTGCATTTCTAATATGTACTTTTATAACACTCAATATTTTTCTATTTTGTTATGTAATCTAATGTGGAAATCTGTACATCCTAATATGCACATTTTATTATATATTTGTTTTAAAAGGACATTCATATTAGATTTGTATTTATTAGTTATTACATGGATATCTCTTCATTAGACAATTTGTAAAATTTCCAACCACACCTCTAAAAAAATATAAATCTGACCACCTTGAAAAAAATTCCTGGCTCCTCCCCTACTTTTTCCCTGAATTTTCACTATAAATTCCCTTTTCTTTCTTCACATCTTTCCCTTTCGAGTACTTGGGATTCTTATTTCCTAATCTACGGTTCTAATTATTAATTCTCTCTGTACTTTTGATTATTTCCTAATCCGCTATTCTAAAATCGCTACTATACGCATTTTAATTTCCTGAATCAACGCTAAAATCTCTATGGTAATGCATCTTAATTTCCTAAATCAATGTTAAAATCTTAGTGATTTATTTTCTTTGACAATGGGGAGTTCATATGGACTTGAGCTATTGATTTCAGGGTTCAATTGGTTGAAAATTTGGTCTAAAGGCTGCGGTGGATTTAAAAATTTGGTCTAAATACTTAAAGTGAATTCAAGAAGATATTAGATAAGTAGAAGAATACTGAAATGGTAAAAAATTAGTTAGATTATCCTTTTTAAAAAATTCGATCGTTTGAATTAAAGCTTTCAATAAATCTCTCAACTATTTATTTTTCTAAATTTTCTTTATTATATCAAGTCAATATATGACACAATCTCTCTTATTTATAGTGTAGATCTATTAGTTCATAAGAAATTTCAGATCTTATTCTGTATAGATATTATATTGTCATCACTTTAGTTGATTAATACAAACTAAGGTATGTTATTTTTATCTATCTCGAGTTGGAGTCGTACTCTTTACTTCAAATATTTTTCCTAGGCACATGCATTCTTTATTTGTGAATTCTTTATATGGGTTTGGAACCTTTATTTTAACAAAAGACATGAATATGCCTACTCCAATTTCTGTTATATAAATTTAATCTAATATTATTGTTGTTTCACGTTTACATGGATATAGTCGTTCTTAGGTAGGGAAAGTTTTCGTATTTAACTCTTATAGTGGCAGTCATGTTGCACAGGTGAGGATTGAAGTCCTGTCTTTTTTGCTCTTAAATTAAATAGAAAATTTTTTATGTAACATCTGGTATCAATGTTTTGTACTACTTTGAAAGTATATGTTTGAAAGTTTCAAAGTTTTCTTCATTTCTCTCTTAAATTTTGATGTTATTGAACGATGATCAAATGTTGTTGGCTAATTTTTGTGTTTTATGCAATTATGGCATGGTAGAAAATAAATAAAAAAACTTATAAAGAAGTATTAGAGGTTTTTAAGTATGATTGGTGGTGTTTCGCAATTAAAACTGTAATCTTTTGAAAGCTAAATTACTCATTTATTATTATTATTATTATTATTATTATTATTATTATTATTATTATTATTATTGCTTCCTTATCTTTTATAAGAATATATGAATAGGGAATTCATTTAGGTTCTCAGAAAGTTGGAGAATGCAGGATTTGGATACAACTAGCTTGAGGGCCGCGTGTTAGACTGGATTTCTTACCATTGGAGTATAGTATTTAAGCTTTTACACTTATTTTTGAATAATATGACCTTCAATGAAGAGCAATCATGAGGATTGATTACCTAAAATATAGAGTTTTAATTTAGTTTGAGGGATCAAGAAAAGACTCGCTTTTAAATTGGGTTCTTATTGAAATTTAGATCCAACTAATGTATCGGCAACTTTTCAAAATATCCACTGAAATTTTTGTTATTTTTGAATAAGTTTCTTATTTTTTCTTTCATTACCTTTTTTTTGGTAATCATATAATGTACATAATCGGTTTTGCTAGCTAGATATATTTTGAGTTTTTTTAGCGAGTTGCATGGAAATATTTTATAAACATCGTAAATATTATTTGTATATAGGTTGTTGAGTATTATTAGAGGCTTAATTAGAACATGTTTGTTAAGTTCACATATATGATAAAAGTTGTATTTATAAATTGGCCCAAATTATTATATTACTATGTCAAAAAAATGTTAAAAAGAAAAATGAAAGATAAAATGACTTGGTGATAAATGTTTTAGTTTAATCTCTCGAGAAAAATTGAGGAATTACAAATGCATCCTAATAATATTAGCTTTTGTTAATTTCCTCTCATATTTAGCAAGCAATTAACCCACTTAATAATTAAATAAATAGTGTTATAGCCAATGAATTTTAGGATTCCACAATATACTAAAATAAGAGGGAAAAACTTTATTAAGATACTATATGGTCAAGTCATACCATATAATGTCAGATCGAAACTAATTGTTTGACAAAAGCCTATCATTAAGTTGATCAATATATTAGATATTATTCATTTTGAAAGTACAGTGAAATATATATTGGATTCTTTTTTATTTTTAAATATTCTTTACTTGATGGTCTATTTTATTTTTTTACTTATCAATTTTAGAATGTCTTTCCGTGCAACACACGGGTGCAGTACTAGTTTATATTAAAAAAAAGCCGGAATATTTTGGTTACAATGATATGGATTCAATTTGGCAACCATTCATTCTTGGATTTGTAAGGTTAATTATTATGGTTCCAATTTGTTTAACATGTTATTAAATTTGGAACCTGCTTTCATGTGGTGTTTGGATTAAATTTCGAATTCGACTCTTCGGTTACTATTAATTCAGTGTAAATTCCTATGAATTTAGGAATTAATTAATAAATCAATTTAATAATTCAATTAAATGGTTGTCTAATATTTGTAAATATACTAGTTGACGCAATATATCACCAAAGTAACCTCTCTTATGAAAATTAGTTTATTAAAGATATTAGATGTTTGTGTGTGTATATTCATGCGGGTACTAGTAGGCCGAAAGGAAGACTAATATTTGGTCGAATTTCATGCACACATGCAGCGGTAAATGTGTGACAATTGTATAGTTTCCATATGGATTATAAGTCAATCCAAAGAGGGGCTTATTATTTGATAGGACTTATTGTCAATGTTTGATCATTGCAACAAAAATATTACTATACAGTTAATATTACTATTTAAATACTTGATATTAATGTTGTACCCGGTATCTTGGATGTGATTGATCATTACTTGAATTTTTTTATTATATATTATGGATATTCATGTGAGCATGAAGGTTCATTTGGTTATTTTTATTCTCTTTATAGCTAACATGTCTGCTACTACAATACCTGCTAACTTAAATTCAATCCCAATGCTAAATGGTACAAACTTCAAGGATTGGAAAGAGAACATATTGATTGTTCTTGGCTGCATGGATCTAGACCTTGTGTTCAAGATTGAGGAACTTGCTCCTCTGACAGATGTAAGTTCACCTGATGACAGGAAGAATTTTGAGAAGTGGGAACGCTCAAATCGCATGAATCTTATGATCATTAAGCACAGCATTCTGGAAGCTTTTAGGGGTGTAATATTTGAAGAGATGACTAATGCTAAGGATTTCCATGCTGAAATTGAAAAGTTTTTGTGAAAATCGATAAAGCTGAAACAATTACACTTTTGCAAAGCTTAATTTCAATGAAGTATAAGGGCAAAAGAAACATAAATGAGTACATTATAGAGATGTCTCATCTTGCTTCAAAACTTAAACCACTAAAACTCGAGCTATTTGATGACTTGCTCATACATTTGGTATTGATATCACTTCATCCGCAATTCAGTCAATATAAGGTCAGTTATAACTGCCAGAAGGAGAAATGACTCCTAATTCACTTCACATTGTGTGCAAGAGGAAGAAAGGTTGAAACAAAATAAGACTGAAACGACTCATTTAACTGTCACCTCTAAGGGCAAAGGCAAGAAAATGAAGGTTGTTTCTTTTGCAAATAGTCTGGACATGTAAAGAAGGACTGCACCAAATATCACACTTTAGCATGCAAAGAAAGGTACAATTCTTACTTTGGTCTGCTTTGAGGTTAATTTAGTTTCAATACCTAGAAACACTTACAATGCGTTTGGCAATATATGCTGATTATAATCTAACACGTGTTGGCCATGCACGCTCTCTAAAAAAGTGATTCCTTCACGTGGGTCTACACTTTGAAATTTGGGAAAATTAGAAAATTCAATTCCTTTTAGAACACCTTCCAAAAAATTAGGTTTGGGAGGTTAATTTTTGAAAAATCAAGTGCCCCCACCCACCCCAGCGTAACACCATCGTCATCTCCAACTCACTGTCTTCTCTCCATAGTTGACATCACCGTCACCGCAGTATTGACCGATTTTATATCTTTAGCTATCGTCGCACCACATCTCTATCAACATCATCCTCCACATTGATCGCTGGCGACGGCGATCTGAACTTAGATTTCAGATCACGATATTCAGTCGACGTTCCTATTCAAGATTCCAATTAAAACTTCATCAAAAAAATTTTAAAAAAAAGATTCTAATGAAAACAACATATTATTGGCCACAATTGGCAAACAACCAGAAATATCTGTAGCCGCAATAAGCAGATAGAACCACGCAATCCAACGTTAAGTTTCATCGTGGTTCTTCTTATTAGGGACCGAACAAAAATTGCAGACTTGCCGGCGATTTAGGTGGTGGTTGGTTTGTATTTCCCGGCGTTTGTGAATTAATGGTGTGTGAGGTCACGGTGGTCATGGTGTTGGTCACAGTAGTGACTCGGTTGTGTTGTGTTGTTGATGACTTGGGGCGGTGACTCGGGTGTTGTGTTGTTGATGACTCGGGGCGGTGGTGACTCAGGGTGTGAGGTCACAGTGGTTGTGTTGTTGCGATCTCAATTGCTCCGTCGAGTTGTTGTATTGTTGTGACTTAGTATTTTGGTGAGTTGTTTTTGTCGTGAGTCGTCATTTTAATGAGTTGTTTTTATAGTTGCTCAGTGTTTTGGCAAGTTGTTTTTATTGTGACTTGGTGTTTTGGCGAGTTGTTTTTGTTATGACTAGGTGTTTTGGAGTTGTGTTTGATTGAACTCGATATTTTGGCGAATTGTTTTTGTTGTGACTCGATGTTTTGGAGTTGTGTTTGATGTTGAGTTGTTTTTATTGTGACTCAGTGTTTTGGCGAGTTGGTTTTGTTGGGACTCGGTGTTTTGGTGAGTTGTTTTATTGGGACTTGGTGTTTTGGCGAGTTGTTTTGATGTAACTTGGTGTTTTAGAGAATTGTGATTGTTGTGTTATAAATTGTGATATCACAACTTAAAAACACTTGAAACACCTGATTTTTCAAAAAAAATCATCATGTACTTTAACTTTAAAAAGTGTGTAAAAAACTTTTATATTTTTCAAGTTATCCCTTGAAATTTTGGCTGTCCTCAACTTTACCCCTTGTGAAAAGTAGAATGCAACGGGCCCATATGTCTTAAACAGTCTCCTATTTTGGCTTGACTAATTCAAGGGGAGCCCAAACAAAAAAATTGCCAAGATTGTGGGCCCCATAAGAGGAAAAAATTGCAGCGTTTACTGGGTCTTGTAATGTCATGTATTTTTGAATTTTTTTTTCATTTTCTTATTTTTTTTAAAGCAAGTTAGTCATTTTTCTATTAATATGTTCCAAATCGCTACATCAACCGATAGAAAGGTAAACAAACGAGAGTATGCCTGAACAAACAAATGTACTTGCTGTAGAGTTTTTTTTTTTTTTGTATTTTTATGTCGTTTGCACCCTCGTCAACTAGTTGTGATGAGATACAATAGCGGCAAGCACATTCTAAGATAATTGCCCATGCCTCACAGAGATGGTCATGCTATCATTTCTTCATATTCTATGAATAACTTCCACTGAAATATTCACAAACCTAAATTCTTGAATGATATACGATATTCTAGAATTTTCGGTCATAAGTTGAAATTAAAGATCAATGTTCCTGGTATATTATTATTAAATTTTTATCATTCGGTGAATTTGTGTAGTGGCACGAGACTTATAATCTCAAGAGGTGGGAATAAAAACTGCCAAACTGGTAAACCAACCCGAACCGGCTCGGTTCGTTTTTGGCATGGGTGAGTTAGGTTGCAAGTTTCAGCCGGCCAAACTGAGCCGGTCCTTTTCGGTTCGCGGGTTTAGCCTGCCAAACCAGATTGAAACCAAACTAGCCAAACCCGGTTCGGTTTAACCAGTTAAAACTGGTCAAAAGTCTTCATTAAGTTATCAAATCATGATAGAAAACTAAATGGAAAGCATTTTAGTCCCGCTAGGTAGCCACCTTAAACAATCAAGTGAGATCCGAGCCAAGGATTCTAATGAAAACAACATATTATTGGCCACAATTGGCAACCAACCAGAAATGTCTGTAGCCGCAATAAGCATATAGAACCACACAGTCCAACGTCAAGTTTCATTGTGGTTCTTCTTATCAGGGACCAAACAAAAACTGCAGATTTGCTGGTGATTTAGGTGGTGGTTGGTTTGTATGGGTGGTGGTTGGTTTGTATTTCCCAGCGTTTGTGAATTAAGGGTGTATGAGGTCGCGGTAGTCGTGGTGGTGGTCATGGTAGTCACTCTGTTGTGTTGTGTTGTTGATGACTTGGGGCGGTGACTCAGGTGTTGTATTGTTGATGACTCGGGGCGGTGATGACTCAGGGTGTGAGGTCACAGTGGTTGTGTTGTTTTGACTCAATTGTACCGTCGAGTTGTTGTATTGTTGTGACTTGGTATTTTGGTGAGTTGTTTTGTTGTGACTCGGCATTTTAATGAGTTGTTTTTATTGTTGCTCAGTGTTTTGGCAAGTTATTTTTATTGTGACTTGGTGTTTTGGCGAGTTGTTTTGCTATGACTAGGTGTTTTGGAGTTGTGTTTGATTTGACTCGATATCCGATCTGAATTATTTTTGTTGTGACTCGATATTTTGGAGTTGTGTTTGATGTTGAATTATTTTTGTTGTAACTCGGTATTTTGACGAGTTGGTTTTGTTGGGATTCGGTGTTTTGGTGAGTTGTTTTGGTGTACTCCGGTGTTTTGACAAGTTATTTTGGTGTGACTTGGTGTTTTGACGAGTTGTTTTGATGTAACTCGGTGTTTTAGTGAATTGTGATTGTTGTGTTATAAATTGTGATATCACAATTTAAAAACACTTAAAACACCTGATTTTTTTTAAAAAAAAACTATCATGTACCTTAATTTTAAAAAGTGTGTAAAAAACTTTTATATTTTTCAAGTTATCTCTTGAAATTTTGGACGTCCTCAACTTTACCCCATGTGAAAAGTGGAATGCAACGGGCCCATATATCTTAAATAGTCTCCTATTTTGGCTTGACTAATTGAGGGGGGCCCAAACAAAAAATTGCCAAGATTGTGGGCCCCTATAAAAGGAAAAAAATGCAGCGTTTACTGGGGCTTGTAATGTAATGTATTTCCAAATCGCTACATCAACTGATAGAAAGGTAAACTAACGAGAGTATGTCCGAACAAACAGATGTACTGGCTGTAGAGTTTTTTTTTTTTAATGTTGTTTGCACCCTCGTCAACTAGTTGTGATGAGATACAATCGCTTCTACACCCTCATCTACAGAGTCGAAGATGAGTAATTGAGCAAGCGGCAGTACTCTTCTTATGAAATTTGAACCCGACCGATTTTTGCCCGGTCACGACGGGAAAAAATTGGTCAAGTCTGAAATTCTTATTTAAAACAATTGTATATTTAATGAAGCGAAAAAACCCGTTAACTTAGCACCATAGCAACATGTCATATATTTATGACATGTATAAATTTATATGTTAAACTTTAATAATAAAATTCTTGACAATGTTTAAGGCTAATTATTACACAAAGACGCGTATGCCCTGGACTGATAAAACATGAATATTTTTACCAGAAACCCAATAAAGGAACATACCCTGTAACTATAATTAACCAACATGTTACAAAATGGCCACCGCTCAATAAGTCTAGCTCGGATGGTAGTGCTACTAGTGATATTGTCGCGGAAATTTTGCCAAAATTCCCTCACTTGTTGTGACACAGGAGGTTCACCATGTACCATAGGATTGTGGGGGACATCACCTCCTCTATTACGCGGCATATATAAGGGGCAATCTGCAGCTTGGAATGCAGGGTCTGGAGTATTGTGCGTCCTCAGGAAATTGTGAATAGCTATAATCCCCTTAACGATGCGTACTTGTTTAGGGTACTTATACTCCGGCGTATTGAATCTCTTCTTCCATACCCCAAAAGTCCTTTCAAACACATTGCGAAGAGAAGAGTGATGGTAGTTGAACAACTATTGGGGAGTCCTAGGCTCGCGATGCTGACCCGTAGCTCGATTGAACTCGGTGTGAACGATTTTTATGTGAACGATTATTGAATGAATATGGGTATGTACATATTTATATGCAGTACTAGACTGTTAACTAATAATATTAAATAAGTTAAATGATATAAACGTAACATATAGTAAAACGTTAATCGAGTATATAAACGGGTAACTATTAACATATTATTAATAAAACATTAGTTTAACGTATCAAATAATGATTCAAAACTGTATATTTACTGCTTTTGTTATGCAAATCCAATGACACGTATTTGTTCAATATTTTATTGTTCATTATTATTGAATTTTTTTAGAATTAGTCTTCTCATGCAATGCATGAGTAAGATGCTAGACTCATAATTACTATAGTTGATTGTGATTCGATCATTTTATATAGGTTGGACCTGTGAACTTGAATGACATGTTTGGAGGAGACTCAAAATTATAGACTCAGTTATGCAACTAAATTTATGCTCGATACTCAAACATTTTACTATAAGTATCCTGTGGTGATTTGTGATTCGCATATCAATTCGTAATTCTAAACAATGCAACTGGTATATTATACTTTATTTATGACATGCTATTTAAAAAATAAAATTACACATTAATTTTGATACAAATGTACAATATAACTCTAACGATTGCCATTATAAAATCATATTACTTTTTAATGATTATATCTGTTATTTGTTAGACTAAAATAACAACGTGATATTATGGGTACTTGCACAAAATAAAACGAAGTATTACCTAATTAAAAAGGTATATGGGGAAACGATGTATTATCCGGTTAAAGGGGGTATGTCGAATGTACTTTCTTATATGAGTATGAAAATTTATACCGGAATGGAGATCGAGCGAATACGGGTATGTACATTACATGTCTGATACGTATTATTATATTATTAACTAATAATATTAAATAAGTTAAATGATTTAAAAGTAAAATGTAAATAAAATGGTAACTATTAATATGTTATTAATAAAATATTAATTTAACGTGTCAAGTACTAAATCAAAATTGTATATTTACTGATTTTATTATACAAATCCGATAACACGTATATGTGCAACGCATGGCTGAGACTTCTTTATATTTCACCGTTTGTAATGACATTGTTGTTGTATGATATTTTTAGGTATTTTGGTATCCCGTCTTTTAAGAGATTTTGTTTGTTGTATTTAGTAATAATTATAATTTATTTTCATTTTCAACTTTCCATCTAAAGTAGGCACATGTAAAATATAAAATATGATATTATTTACTTTTACAATACTGTAATGCAATCATACATAAATACATACATGAATAAAATTGGTTGTGCCATGTGAATTTTTTCAAGTTTTTCTGTACGAGTTCAATCTAATTAACTACATTATCTTTTAATATTCTTAAATGGCTGTCTTCACAACCCAAATTCTGCTATCAAAATTTATTATCAAGGTGAATTATATGAATCTCTTTTATTTTATTAATTATGAGATATACTTTTTTGTTTCCGTTGTCACTAAGGAAAAAAGAAATATAAATTGTGACAACATTAATTGTATTGAAAGTCACTGAATTTTCACTTTACTTGCAAATGGATAAATGATATTTAACTGTCAATAATTAGATCAATAACTTTAATTTAATCAGAATTAGGTCTCTCTACTTTAATTATCAACAATTATATCTCCAAAGTTATACGTAATTATAAGAAGGTCATTTTGTTAGGGCTATATTATCACTTTATTATCATCATCAAATTATAGTATTAAATAATATGAAATTAATTACTCTAAATGACACATTTTATTAAAGAAGAAAAGTAGAAAAATAATTTTAGGGTTCACAAAGCATTTACACAGTGTTTGACAACTCCATTGGATTATAATCTGAATTATAATCTGTCATAAAAGTCAAACAGCAATTTTTTTATTTTTTATAAAAAACAACTAATAAAATGATGTCATGTAACAAATTATAATCCAGATTATAATCCAAGGAGTTGTCAAACACTCTGTTAACGTCTATCTTGACATATAATTTTAAATAAATTTTAACCGATTGTATGCATCGCAGATATGGTCATGCTATCATTTTATCATATTCTAAGAACAACTTTTACTAAAAATCTTTACAAATCCAAATTCTTGAATAAGATACGACACTCTAAAATCTTCGGCCATAAGTCAAAGTTAAAAATCAGTATACCTAGTATATTGTTAAGGAATTTTTATCATTCGATTACATTGTGTAATTGCACGAGACTTATAATCTCAACACATGGAAATCGCATCATTTATGCAAAAATTATATTTGGATCATATGCATGTGACAAATTTTTTTATTGTAAGAAAGACTTTGATACTATTTGATCCAAGACTTTCTTTTGCAATACAAATTACATCAATTAATGTCATAGTTTTTATATTCTTTTATGATATCAAATATCTAAATTTTTATTAAATTGTTTTTGATGTATGATTTTTTTACTAAATCTTGCATGGGTGAAAAATCTAATAATTGAACTATACACATGTCAGACAAAATTGAAGTTGCACATTAGAAGGTTTTATAACACTCGTCTCGTGCTCAAATCAGTCAAGCTGCCTAAATATATTCATGTTTTGCAAAACTTAAAAGAACGAAAAAACGTTGAGGTTCCTTTTTTTTTTTTGGGGGGGGGGGGGGGGTTTTTTAAAC
>CAVNYN010289211.1:0-62565 GCA_963692815.1 Nyctanthes arbor-tristis | reverse complement strand
CCCCCCCCCCCCCCCCCCCCCCCCCCCCCCCCCCCCTTCACGCATTTTCAACTCTAAATTGATTGCGTTTTGCCATGCTATTGTAATTTTTTCACGATTTAGCATGCCTTCTTCCAAAACAATGTTCAATATCGCCATGTTTTAAAAAAAAAAAAAATTTTTAAACGTTTGCATCACAAGGTGAATGATGCACTTTATTATAAATCAATTGATAAATGCAAATAAATCACATTCGAATGTTTATAATAATCAAGGTTATTAAACGGTAAATTTCAAGTACATTATTGGTATGTCTAAAAGGTTGTCACAAGAAGACGAATAAACCAACAAATAGACTTTTTATAAGTAATTTTCCTAGAAAAGCTCAATTAATATTGTTGAAAAAATAAATTTTAAAATTATTTTCCTAACATGTTATTTAACTTACCAATTATCTCATTACAATAGTTTTGTAGTATTGAAAATTAATATTTCAATTACAAATTAAATGGGAAGAGGTCTATCTTTATAGAAAGGGTAAAAAAGGAACACAAGTTTATCTTAGTGAGACGTAGAAAATATTTATTACTCCTCCTTGCCCACTAGGATATTTCACAAAGATTAAGAGAAGTTCAATTAATATTGTTGAAAAAGTAAAAGTTAAGCTTCGTAATGTACCACTTTATTTATTAATTATTTTACTTTTAAGTCTATTTTAGTAGAATGAAAGTAGCAGTTAAGAGCATCCATATTGATGTTATTAAATTTAACTATCCACATAAGTAAAAAGTACATTTTAAGTTGTTAAATGTCACATATGTAAGATAAATTTAACAACAATTGAAATGTCATATTAGATGTGTTAAACAAAATCACTAAGGGTGCGTTTGATTGGAAGGTGGGAAAGAAATTGGAATTAATTTTCCATGGAAAATATTTTCCCACCTCCCCCATAGGAATTCATTTTCTTGATTTCAAGAAAAATCTTCACTTTTTGGCCTAAGATGGAAAATATTTTCTATGAAAAATTAAGTTGTGTTTGATTAGATCAATAAAATATAGGTGGAAAATAGCATTTTCTGGGGAATACAATGTGCAATCAAATGCACCATAAAATCCAATCAAGTTCAAGTGAGCCCATTCTTACCAAGAGTTATTGGTTAAAGTTGATTAAATTAAATAAATAAATAAAGAACTTTTGAAAAGCATTATACTCTAGCACAATATCAAAGTTATTGCTAAAGTTAATAACAAACGTAATAACTAACCCAAAGATATTCGTTTAATAACTTTCTTAACACTACCAATGTAATTACTTTTTTAAGTTGTTAACTAACAACTTCACTAATAACTTAGTTTAACACTACCAATGTGAATGCTCTAATACCGTTAGTCACGAAAAAAGTTCTGCTATTCCAGGAGTACTGAACTCGGTACTCCTAGTCAATTAAAATCAGCATGTGAATTCAAGGGCCGCAATTTATTATTTAATTTGGACCACAAATCCCACATGTAAATTTTTGATTGATCAGAAGTACCGAGTATTCAGTACTCTTAGAGTAGCAGAATTTTTTCCCGAAAGTCACACCCTATCTTATCATGTGTTTATTCAAATTCAAATTCAAATTCAAATAGTAGTTAAATAATTTTATCCTCTAAAAATTAGTTGCCAAATTCAAATTCGCTTGGATATCATGATCAAAATTGAGTAAGGTTCAACGAAGGAAATTGATCCAGAGTGGTCAAATTTTGCGAGTTCCTCACAAAAGGTTAAGGAAATTGCAAAAGATGACATCGTTTATTGTGGCATTTTCTAAAGTAGATCACTTTTTAAAATAATGTAAAAATGACTATTTTCCTTTTTTTTAAGACAAAATTACCTTAAACAAAAAAAAATCTAATTTCAATAGTAAGTATAACGGATGCCTGCATCTCTAAAATCCCAGTTTTCCTCAATATGCTTTTCTAGGGGTGAAAGTTGAAACCTTTCTCCTTCCTCACAATGGTGCCCCCTTCCCCTTTCGTCTCTGGTCACACAATTTGTTGTCTGAAATCGACTTGGAGAGAGGTTTAATTGTGCCATCTATCTGACGATTAATGCGTGCAAGATTTCAGCATTCCTTTCAATCCAATCTAGGTGCTACCGCCTCTTGCCGGCCACCACAACCTCATGGGAAGAGGTCCAAACTTGGTTGCCACTTTCCGGGGCGAATGCATTGCCACCAATCGACAGTACCACCTCTCTTTCCCTCTGGCGATAAATCATAGCAGCAATTCGTTTTCGAAAAAATTGTTATTTCTCTTTTTCCAATTTTTCTTAGTTTCAATCTTCGTGATATTGGCCAATTTTCACTTGATAGGAGGCGGGTTTGGGGGGTGTTCTAGATTTCTTCTCTTATTTTTTTTTTTCCTTCTTCTTCTTTTGGTTACATTTTCTTATACCCTTTTGTAATGGTAAACCTCAAAATCATGAGAGACCTTTGAGGGGGTGCAATGAAGATGGGGATGTTTGTGGTATTTGCTGTTGGTTGTGGTAATGTGGTTTGCAGATCGTGGAGGAAGTGGTTTTTTTCCCTTTTTTTTGGGTTATTCACTTGTTTGTAGTGAATCTATTTTTTTTTTCTAGTAAATTTTGAGTGTTCGCATAATTATGGGTTGTTTAGCTCTTTTTTTTTTTAAATTTATTATTTATTATTATTTTGTGCTGGGATGGAGATTTTTCTATAATTATTTGTAAATCTTGGCAATTGATGATTACTTTTGTAAATCTTGACAATTGGTTAGAGTAATTCTACTCACAAGGGCGGATCCTTGATATATTGATTAGGGGGGCTTACAAAAAATTTTGCCAAGACTTTTATAGTAAGAAGAAAAGAAAGATGAAATACAATAACAAAGAAATATATGTTGAAAATGAAACGAAATAGAAGTCGTGAATTACATTTTCTTAATCCTATTTCTTGCCATTTGTTTTATTTTTTAACTTACTATTAAAAATTTCTCTTGTGGTTTGAATAATTGCTATAATGGTTAGGTTTCTTACGTTCTAGGTAGGAGGTCCTGACCTTATTTTCCTCTCCCCTCCCCTATATCTCTAATGTATTAAGAAAAAAAAATTATCTTCATTTGCCAACTATGCAATTAAATTACATGGTAAATTGAAAATCTCTATCTAAAAAGATTCCAATAAAATAGAATTTATTTCACAAATAAATAAGATTTTTTTTTCAAGATTTGGTGGGCTTGAGCCCACCTAGCCAAGGGGCTAAATCCGCCCTTGATTCTAGATAGTTGGAATAAAGAATTGATAGATAGTTGGAATAGCAAATTATCAATTTGTGATACTTCATTTGTGTTATATACATTAATTTTGAATATGAAGCCATAACATTAAAGATAAACGACTAGTAGTTGTTAGGGGATGTGGAGCAATAATTCTAACGATATCATTCATATTTGAAACAATATCAATTAAAAGACAAAGTTAGTCAAGATAACAAATGAATAATTCATAACATGTGTTAAGAATTAATTAAATTAGGAGTTACGACAGATAAATGTCGAGATTACCATTTAAAATGTCAATCTCGATAGATAAATGTCAATTTGTCAAGATCAATATTGACAAATAAATTAAGAATTAATTAGATTAGGAGTCTCGACAAATAACTGTCGAGATTGATACTTAAAATGTAAACATATACAATATGAAATGTCTAGAAGTCACGTGTTAAAACGTGCAGATTTTTAGATTTTCACGTATCTAATGAAGACTAATAAAGATTCATGAATGTTACTACTGCCAAGATTTCAATTTCTTTATACATAGCAAAATATATAGATACTTTATACTTTCCCGTTTTACAAAGATATTCTCTTTTGGTTTTTCACACAGATTAAGAAAACTTAATTAATGTTATTGGAAATGTACAATTTAATAGTATGTTTCTTCATATTTCACTTTATTTCTTCCTTATTTTTGATTTACATACACCATAAATAAGGGTATATTAGAAAACTAAAAATCTAATTAAGGAAAGAGGAATATAATTTGGAACAGATATAAAAGAAAACAAAGAATATCTTTGTGGGACGGAGGGAGTATATTGTATTTTGTATTGTATTTAGTACCACTATCAAGATGACATTAAATGATAAGTTGAATCAAGTTGGTCATTTATTCATTCATTTAATTTAGCAAGTCTAAATTCATTTAAGACGTTGTGTAAGAATTAACACTTTAGTGCTAACCATTGACAAAAATTCTAAAACGAGTTATACATTTTCGAATATGCCAAAAAAAAAAAAAGGAAAAAAAAGAGAGAGGAAGAAATTGTCCATATTCACCATATGTAATTGACAAGATTTACAGTTCAATTATATCGAATGCATTGCTCGAGTGGTCCCATAAAGATATAATTATCGACAATTATCGCGAATAAATATCGAGATATACGAATAAACTGTATAGAATCTCATACTTACCTTTTTATCAAACTATAATTGTCGAGAATCACCAGACATAATTGTAGAGACACACAGATAAATTGTATAGAATGTTATACTTTACTCTGTGGTTATTAACCATCTCTCATATTTTAAGGAAAGAAAAAAAGAAAAATCATTGTTTTAGGGGCAAGAATGTCATTTGATAAATATATAGCCATTTTTGCACTAGTTTTTAAAATGGACCATATTTGAATTTGTATTTTTGAATTTCACCCTTTTAGAAATTGTCCAAAAAGTTAATTGGCGAGGCATTCTATTGGAGAACTAAGTTTGAAACATTTTGATACTCAAATCGAGTAGTTTAGTCAAATATTACCCTAACTTATATTTGACATCCCATCCCATTTCATAAAAGAGTTTTTCCATTGAGTCAGCTCTGACTCCGTGTATAGAGCCAGACTAGTCTGGCTCCTTATATGGAGTATTAACTTAATAGAAATCAACTATCATAAAGTGAATGGTATACATTAGTGAATGGTATATGTTACAATTATCAAAGGTGAAGAAAATTTTCTACCCCACTTACACATACTAAAAAAAAAAATGTTGGTTTGTCCCTTATTATCACTACGCTGCCTTCTCATGTATGAGTCTTTCTCCTAGTCCCGATCTCCGCCAGACACATCAAAATTATGCCGCCCAACGTATATGTGAGTTTCCAATGAACTCTTATCACATATGCGTATGTAGGTATAATCTTGCTATATATCTAATGGAAGATCATTTTGAAAAGATAAAAGACAACTTATTTTACCTCAATATTGATATGACACGCCACAATCTATGATAAAAATAAGTGAGTCCATTCTAAATAACGAGCTCGGACATACCGCATTAATATTGGGACAAAATAAGCTGCTCTCATATTCCTAAAATAAAAATTTTAGCTCTTAACTCTTAAGGTTTCACAAAAATGTTAACAAAACCTCGCGCCTCATGTGGCCTGCATAGATGCACATTATATGTACAGGCGGCGTGTGTCTATAACGACATAATGTTTTATAACAAAACTTTTGAAATATTTTTGAGCACTACTCTTAGTTTTCAATTAACGGAGTGGTTGTATACATATAAATATATCAAACAAAATATGGGGAAAAAGGATAATGGAAGGAAAAAAGGGAAAAAAAAAAAAAATCTCATCACGATGGAGTGTCGTCTCCTGTGCAGCTGCGTCCCCCCACAACGGGCCAACCGGGCTCCCCTTGTTACGCCGACACAAACAAGGATAGATGAATGGTGAGTCTTTCCACTTACAACGTCGTACAAAAATCTTTTTGGGAAACATTTGCGTTCCTCTCACTCCATTCTCTTCCCTTGCCACTGTTTATCAATAAACAAATCCAAATTAGTAAACAAATCCATCAAATTACAGCTAAGACTCAGCTCTGCAATCAGCAAGATGCCAGTTCATAGCCCACCAAACATACACACGACACAACACCCACATAACACTCGATCCCTCATCGAAATCCCAACACACAACTCTATACTATAATATTACAAATTAATCACCACTGCGGTCATTTTCCTTTTTTCAGAGATACTTTTCCTTCATTTGCCTCGAAATTCCCGCAGTTTTAACTGTCTAAAGTTCCACCAGCATTTGTGAGAACCTTCTAATTATTGGCGCATCATTTTTGTTTTCTTTTCCTTCTTGGTGTACACACGAAATAGGGGAAAATTTTTCGAATTCTTGATCTGGGAATTGATGGAGGGCGGTGAGGAAAATTCTGTCAAAGTAGAGGCTCCCAGAATGAAGTTGCAGGCCGATAGGACCTTCAGTTTGGAGCCTGATGAGGCAGTTTCTTCGCCGGTGACACGGCAGAAAGCGGCGGCCGCCAAGCAGTTTATTGAGAATCACTACAGGAACTATCATCAAGGGCTGAAAGAACGCAAAGAAAGGTAATTTTACTGTCTTTGAATTCAAGTGCTTTAATAAACTTGAATTGTCTACTTGAGGTTATTTGAATTTGGGGTTCTGAGAATGGATTTTGTGTATATCAATGTGGCAGGCCCGAATTTATCGAGAATAAGGTTTTATGGGTATAGTTGTGTCAATTTTGTTGTTGTATGTAATTAGTTAATATGCATCAATGTGTGTTATTATTGGGGTGTGTTGATTGAATTTGATTCGGGGTCGATTTTAGGCGGTGGGCGTTGCAGAGGAGGGCGCAAGAGGCGAGTATATCCAGTGAGGAGCAGGAGAGGATGCTAAGGAATTTAGAGAGAAGAGAGACAGAATATATGAGACTGCAGAGGCATAAAGTTGGGATCGATGATTTTGAGCAGTTGACTATCATTGGTAAAGGAGCTTTTGGTGAGGTACTATACTTACTTTTGTCAATGTATATCTTACTTCATTGAAAATTTGTTTTCCATTTGCTCTGTTTCTTGGTTGATTGTGATCAAAACGAGTCGAGGATTATGAATATTGATTCAATACTGTTCTCTTTATTAGATCTTAAAGAAGGAAACTTGTATCTGTCAAATGATTTTATGATATGATTTGGCAGATTTACTTGCTTTTGGGATCAAATTCCGAGTAATATAAGTACAGAACAGTAGTTTTGAATTGTTGCATTGATTGGATTTACCTAAATTTAAGAAACTGACAACAGATGGAAATGAGGAACTTTGGTGATGAATATACCTGATTTCTTTGATCCTGTATTTTGTTGCTTTATATGTGACCTGATTTAGTGATACAGGTTAGATTATGTCGTGCGAAAAGTACGGGAGAAATATTTGCCATGAAGAAATTGAAAAAATCAGAGATGCTTAGCCGTGGACAGGTGAGGATTTTGAACTTCACTTGTTATTCTTGACTGTTTGTTCCGTGTTTACTAATTCAGTTACTTTATTATAGGTTGAGCATGTCAGATCGGAGAGGAATTTACTTGTCGAGGTCGACAGTCGGTGCATAGTGAAGCTTTTTTATTCTTTCCAAGATTCTGATTTCTTATACCTTATCATGGAATATTTGCCTGGTGGTGATATTATGACTTTACTAATGAGAGAGGATATCCTTTCTGAAGATGTCGCACGGTTCTACATTGCAGAAAGCATTCTAGCAATTCATTCGATTCACCAGCACTGTTACGTCCATAGGTATCAGTATAGTTTATCATTTGATTCAATATATATGTATATTTTGTTCATTCCCCTTGTTCTTTTGTTTGTTTCACTTGGATTGGTCCCTGAAGAGGCAATTTGCCTTCTCTTTCCCTGTTTCTACCACAGCCAAAAGTCAAAATAGCATACCTCAACCTTTACGTCTTTTATTACTGAAATTTTTTTGTCGGATGCTTTATTCAACTTTCTGGTGGTCTGCTTGCAGGGACATCAAGCCAGACAACCTAATACTGGACAAAAATGGCCATTTAAAGCTTTCCGACTTTGGCTTGTGTAAGCCCCTGGACAACAAATATTCATCAATGTTGTTGGAAGATGATGATCTCACTACTCAGGAGTTTACAACTGATAGTGGAGGGCAAAATGGCACTGATAATGCTCCTTGGTTAATGGCCAAGGAGCAGCTACAGCAATGGAAACGTAATCGGCGTGCCTTGGTATTCTTTTGTGTTCAATTTTTATCCCTTGGTTGCAATAGTCTGCTGGTTCAATAATTTCTGCTTCGACTATCTATTATCGGCTTAAAAACAGTCACATTACCTTTCCAGCTGGTTGAACTATTGGCAATTGTGAAAGTGACCAACTTTTAACAAATTTTTAGTTCAGGGACTGCTCGAAACAAAATAAAGTTTACTGTAAAATTTTGCGAGACGTCTAGCAACTGATTAACCTTGTCAATGTTGTACTAATTTACTTAGGAGTACATGTATATTGTAGGCAATGCAATAATATCTGAATGGTATCTTTTTGCAGGCATATTCTACTGTTGGAACGCTTGATTATATGGCACCTGAAGTTTTGTTGAAAAAAGGATATGGAATGGAGTGTGACTGGTGGTCGTTGGGGGCAATCATGTATGAAATGCTCATAGGCTATCCTCCGTTTTGCTCTGATGATCCAAGAATGACATGCCGCAAGGTATTATAGCACTTTCCGGCTTATATTACTCAAAACTTCCTCTAGACGCGTGAACGTGCAAAATATGGGTGGTATTGTTAGATGAATGTTGATTGTTGAGCGACTTGATCTATATCTAATATTATCTTCATCATGCTTTCCCATGTAGATGGGGTTTCCCCCCGGTGAAAGCTTAAAATGTGCACATTTCATTTGCATCCATAACTTTCTCCACTTGATCTAAAAGCTTAATTTCTTATATCGGAACCTTGTATTATTTAATATTTATCTTCCAGAATGAAGCATTCTGTTGGTTCTTAAAAGAGATCTCTATGGGGATCGTCTATAATTTCAGTTCTGCAGTAATTCATACTCATTTATGCATAGATGACATTGAAATGTTCAAAAGAAAAAAAGTCTTTTTGAACCCAAGCTAATCAATCACTTTTATTAAGTGTTCAAATATTTCCCCCATTTCCCCCATTTTAACAAAATATGTCATTGTTCTTTCTTGTATCAGATAATCAATTGGAGAACATGCTTAAAATTCCCTGAAGAACCAAAAATCTCAGCTGAGGCAAAGGATCTCATCTGTCATTTGTTATGCAATGTTGACAAAAGATTGGGGACCCAAGGAGTGGACGAAATAAAGGTAAATGAATGATACGTATGCTGATACACACCCATGACAATAAACAAATAATTCAGTAATTTTGATGAAATGCTTCTGATTATTTTATTTTATTTATTTATTTATTTATTTTTAAATTAGTAATTGTACAAGTGAAAATGTCTATGTTATGGTTACCATTGATGTATTTTCATTTTCAGGTGCATCCATGGTTTACGGGCGTTAACTGGGATACCCTTTATGAAACGGAAGCTGCCTACAAACCTACCATAACAGGAGAACTAGACACACAGAATTTTGAAAAGTTTGATGAAGTATGTCAATGATAGATTTAGTAGTACTTTGATATTTGTTTGAACTGCCCTTTTTCCTGTTTAATGTTGTGCTTGCCTTTTTCATCTCGAATAGGGCAACAATCCACCATCCACCGTATCCACTGTGGGACCCTGGCGGAAGGTAAAGGACGTAACTATTTTGTATATTCTATTTTACAAGGAAAGCTAAACAAATACAAGGAAGAATAACCAAAAATTGCATAAATACTACATTGTACATATAACATGACTATTTGCAAGACACTTGGTGAAAGGACAATCATGCTTCAGATGTTCTTAAAGTATGATGTTTTTAATTGTCTTAACTGATGAAAAATCTTCACTAGACGGTAAAGAATTAAGGATACATGGCCTCAAGAATTTGGTGTGTATATTGTCGATATAACAATTCGTTTCTGTCCTTTTATTGCATATGTTATGATCACTTTATTTGCATTAATTAATTCTTTTTGATGAAATGATCATAATCTTAAGAAATTTTCTACATGATTTGTATTTTGCAGATGTTAACATCAAAGGATTCCAACTTTATTGGATATACTTTTAGAAAATCGGATATCCTGAAATCGATGGAAAATTCAGGTATGCATATTCCTTTGGTGGGAATTTTATAGGACTCAATCTTTTCATCTTGGAAGAACTCTGAATGTTATAACATGAATGTTACTGTGAAGGTATAGACCTGAGCTCAAATGGATCGTCAAAGCCTCCATCTCTAGTCTCATTATTTGGTACGACTATTCTTCTCCCATATTATCTACAGAAATGTGTTTCTTCATGCAATATGCCTCTAATGTCTCATTTTTGCTGTGATTTTCCAATTGCAGGACATATAGACCTACAGGGTACTGTGATCAAAGAGGATGATTCAAAGCAAACTAGTTGATGTTCATCCTCAGTCGACTATTTATACGAGAAATTTGTTCCTTTTCAAAATGGTATTATCTGCAGGAAACGATTAATGCTTGTATAATAAGAGAATAAACTCAGTTTTAAGGCTGATAAAATTTTTGATATTTTAATTCTTTTTCCCCCCATCTCAATTATGTACACATCTGTGCTATCGTGCAGCTATTTGTATTTAATGTAATCCAAGTATTATGGCTGCATAATATTTTTATCAATAGCATTCAAAAACCTCTCATCCCATGTAGTCTACATGGATGTATGTCAAATGGATTTAAAATACACATGGCGTGAATCGATATAGGACACATGGGATGCAAGGTTTTGCAAAACATTCGAGAGGTTTTTGAACATTTTCATATTTGTTCATTAATTTATTTAATGAATCAAGAAAATTTCATTTGCTCTGATTTTCTCTGCACCTTACATTTTGCTTTTTCGACTGCACTATGCAATTATCTTCTATGTTTTCAGTATTCTAATTCTTTGTTGAAATGCTAGACTTGTGCCACAAGAAAAAGAAGAAGAAGAATATAATAATAAGGTTAAATAAGAAGAAAATAATTGTTTGCATTCACGTAAAAATAGATTCCTATGTGAAATAATAAAAGAGAAAATGGATGAAGTTGAATGGCGGTCCGTTACTCCTGCCCGCCTCTGACCTGGCACGCTGGCGTAGCGTGCCAGCCTGCAATTTAAAAAAAGAAAAAAAAATAATCAAACACAACACAGAATGTCAGAATCACGTTCAGTCAAAATGAGCCCCAAAATCAAAACCCCAAAAAATTTCTTCCCCCAGAAAACCCTCACCAACCGGTCTACCCTCTCTCCACCCAACTTCCGGCGACGGCAGCGAGACCTTGTGAAGAAAAACAAGAAACGTAGAATACATACTGAAAAGATTGAATAAATGAATACAAACCTTCCATGTTTGCATAAATGGAACTGAATTTATAGGTTAGTACTATTAGCCACACCACCAGGATGAAATGACCTCTCGTTTCATAAGCTTCTTCATCACCAAACACACACCCAAACACAAACAATATACTGTACGTATATGTAAAATTAACGACAAACATAAAAGCTCATCAAAATGCTACAGCTCCAAATGAAAAGAAGAAAAAGGCTCAACGGCAATATTTAAAGATAAACCGCACAAAAATCAGACCCGCCAACAAAAGAATAAAACAAAGTTAATAAAAAGCCAATCTTTACTATTTTTTGAAAAACAAAATAATTTTCTTGAATCTTTTGCGGTATTTTCTTGAGCACTCTTTATGGCTCTCTGCTAACTTTTCACCTCTTGGGGACGGTCAATTTTAGCAGTGAAGGGCTGCGTTCGCCGCCGATACGAACGTTTTTTTGGGGGGGGCGCCTTCTGCCCACACCGCCGCTGCTCTTCGGACTTTGGGGGGAGGAGGCGGGTTTTGCTCCGGACTTGCACTCAATGGTGGGTTGCCGTCCAGTTGAAGGACTTCGCCGGAATTGTGTGTTTCAGGTGGAGAGGGAGGGAGGGAGGGAGGGAGGGGGGAGAGAGAGATGAAATCGGGGTCAGTCAAATGAGAGATTTCGGCTTCGGAGTGAGGATTTGGGTTGGGTCAGCGTGCCACCGTGAAACCCACCAATGCAGTCACCGGCCGGTAGCTGCTCCTCGCCGGCGAATTGTAAGCCCGGGTGGTGAGAGAGAGAGAGAGAGAGAGAGTTTTGGGACGGGGGCAGAACAGAGTTGAAGGAGAAGTGTCGGCTAAATGAAAGTCAAAATTTCAATTTTTTTTCTTTTTTTAAACCAGGTTTCGTTGCCAGCTTCTTCTGGCGTGGTAGCCCACCAGAGGTTCGGAGGAGATCATTTTTGAGTTAAATGAGGAAATTTATACAGTAGGGATGGGTACCCAAAAAACTCCTGTCCACATGGGCAGTAGGGTTTCTTCAATGTTTCACAAAATCAAACACTGCCGCATTTGACAGTTTCGATTAATAAAACTAGGAGTTCATATTACCTCACAATAGATTATCCATTTAGACAACTAAAAATGTGTTTTATGTAGGTGGCAAGATGGATATGGTGATCCCGCCCCAATGGCTTAGGTTTGGGTTGGGGGCATGGTGGGCTCCCCCAATTAGAAAAATTTTGTTGTAAGCTTGTTAAAAAAAAAAAAATTATATATACAGATTAATTAAGTTGTGTGTACTATACGTCTCACTCGTCCGGCTCTCCCCTCCAATTAAGCCTAGGCATCAGGTCGGTTGGGCCAGGTTAGACCCAAACCCGAACCCAAACCCGAACCCGAAACCGATCAGACTAGAAGTCGGTTTGCCTGATTGCAAACTGAGACCAGCCCGACAGGCCGGCCAACCCGACCTAACTGACTTGCAATGGGTCGGTTTGGTCGGGTCGGTTTTCGGGTTGGATCTTTTTTTTTTCAAGCTTAAATTGGCCCAAGTTCTCTTTTTTTATAGGCCCAAATTTTAGAGCCACGAAAAACAAAAAAATCTAAGTCTAAATTGAAGCAGCCAAGAATCAAGATCAGCGATTCACAAAGCAGCCAATGTTGATCTCTCTCTCTCTCTCTCTCTCTCTCTCTCTCTCTCTCACGGGTAGTAGCGGCGTAACATTAGCGGACACGGTAGTAGCAGCGGCGGAGCATGGGAAGAAGGGAGCAAAGGCAGCAGCCGTCCGATGTGACGAAAGACGAGAGAAGCGCTGGGGGCGGTCCAGCGGGACGGAAGAAGAGAGAAGCAGTAGCGGTGGTCAGGCAGAAAGGAGAAGAACGGAGCAGCCAACAAAGTTAATTTAGATTTTAGGGTTTCAAGTTCAGATTGATATTTTGATTTTGAATTGGAATCTAGACTGGTACTTTGAATCTTTGATATTTTAGGGAGTGTCGGCAGCGGCAGAAAGAGCAAAATTAGAGTTTTAGATTTTTGTGGGCGGATCTGAATTGTTATAAGCAAAATCTGAATTGATATTTTAGGGATCTGAGTGTTTGATATGTATTGTGAAATAAGACTGGACGGCTGGACCAAAATGTGTCTTAAAGGGGAAAAAATTTTTAAAAAAAGGTTCCAAACTGGTTAAACCGAACTAGTCCGGGTCTGTTCGATTTTGACCGGTTTGGCCGATTTGACTGGCCAAACCCGCGAACCGAACCGAACCCAACCGGCTCCACTTGGCAGGCTAAAACCCGCAACCCAACCCAACAACACCAAAAACCGACCTAAACCGGGTCGGGTTGGCGGTTTTTTGCCCAACCCTACCTCCAATAACGTTTGGCTCCACCGTTAGGGGAATTCGTATAGGCAATGAAGGGGCTGCTAGAGTTCTCCTACTGACTTTGTTAAATGCTTCAAATGACTTTTTATTCACATGTTTTGTTAACTTATTTAAAATTGAAGCACATGTGATGCTGTGAATGAATGTAAAATCTTTTCTAGTATTAAACCTTACTATATTATATTATTATGGTGAAGGATGAACAAAAATCCAGAACTCTGATTCAAAATTCTCTCGACTCATCCCCTCGTGAGGAATTGCCAAACCATTTGTGTAATAACCTGAGAAAAATTATGAAATGAAATATTGGTCATATGAAGTCACTGTAATTAAAATAGAAAAAATTAGATAATTTTGTAAGCTGCCCAGAACGTGCACGTACCTGTAGGGAAGATCTGGGAAAGAATTTCAGTAAAAGACTAGTTTGGGTAGTGACTTTCATGACCTTTTATCTTCTTGATATCTCGATTGATGGAAGTCAACCCAATAAGCAAAGTTAAAGGAGGTATGTCATACTTCAAGAAATTTTAAATTCTGACCTGTAGGTTCTTAGTTATCAACCTTCAAAGTTGCATAGTTGAAGTTGCATTCTAGAACATGGAGCTTCATAGTGACAACTTCAGCCTTTCATAACATTTGATAGCTTATCGATTTTGTGTGTCGTTTACACCGTTAGAAACTAGAGTGCAAGGTCGACGTATCCATATTTTTAAAGTTAAGTCTTGAGCTTGTTCGGTAATCTGAAATATTGCACGAATCTGAAGTCTTGTCGCTGCCCATGTTTGACTTTTCTCCTCAAGTCTCCTGCCACTTTTCTCCTCAAGTCTCCTGCCTGCTTCAGCTACTTTAGGTTGATATTTTGCGGCCGATTCTATCTAAGATATAGCTTTACAATTAAGAATTAATTATCTATTGTCCACCTCCTACTTAGATTAGAATGATTTAAAATGGCCTTCATAGCTAAGTATCTTATCTTCAATTCCACCTTATGCTTTCTAACTATGAGAGAGTTTTAGAATATAGCTCCCAATCCTCCAATCAATAACTTTCTTGGGGACAAGGGCTAGGAATTAAATAATTACTAAGGGTTATCTGAATCCTAAAATTTCCCCTATAAATAGAGGAGAAATATGATGATTTAGATCATCCCAAAATCCATACAGCAGTAGCCTCTCAAAAACTTGAGAGCTCAAACTCTCTCATGCAAAGTCGAACAACCGCCTCTCTTCTTCTCAAAATAATTTGAGGTAACCCAAAATCTCGTTTTCCATTCTTGATGTCCTTATGGAGTGATCTTGTCATTATAAAGAAGATTTATATAGAGGAAGGATTCAAGAAAAAGGATCTAAAATTTTGTAGAAATATGAAACTGCCTTTTGGGTGCATGCACCCTCCAGAAAAGTGTATACACTTGGGAAGCAGTTTCTCCAAAGTTGATACACGAGTTCCTCTGATCGTTTCAGGCTTGATGTTAACCTTTCTTCAAACTGTGAGTAGTACTTACACACTTTCTTCGATTGATTATGTGTTATATGTGTTTTGTACAACATGATTTCATTATGCACATGTTTAAATTCGATATATTATTATGGCACATATATGGTTCTTGAAAGTGATGGACGATCTCGTAGGTTGAACTTTTCCAAAGAAGATAAGTTATTGCATAGACGATTTTGTTAAGGTATACATATGATTTGCAAAGTGAATTATGTGCAGATGATCTCAATTCCAAATATGTCATGTTATGTTGGTATACTAGGACCATCCTAATGATACTGAGGCGAAGGATAGAATGGTATACCGTAGCTCTATTAAGGATCAAGTAGAGTTAAATATTTAATGTTATGTTGGTGTACCACGACTAGCCTAATGATTCCAAGATGGGGGATATAACGGTATACCATAGTTCTATTAAGGATCAAATAAAGTTAAAGAACGAATTTATATTTGCTCAATTATTCAAGTTATATGTTAAAACCTTTTGATGAGTTTTGAGCGCTCTAGGGTAGAATTATATCACGTAATTGGAGCTATGTAAGTCATGTTTTGAAAATGAAAAGTATGCATGTGTAAGTAATGCTCATTGAATCTGTGATTCATGTTTTCTATATTTTCAACAATGTAGATGACTCATTGTGGCTTCATGGACTTGGAAGATTTCACTTCGACGGGTTACATGTACATAAAGAAATTGACGTGTGAGATTATTATATAGACTATGGGAAGTTTCATCAATTGTGATTGTTTTATGGCTGAGAAGAAAATCATATTTTTCCAAGTTGGAAGGTTGTAGCTCAACTAATGTATTGTTATCAATGATATTTATAAAAGTTATTATTTCTTTCTGCTTAATTATTGCATTATTACTATCATTTACTGTAATTTCATAAAAGTGGCATTAATCGATTTTAAAACCAACTTTGGTAAGTCTCCATGTGTGTACACCTTAAATGAAAGTGCGTGCACCTGACTGTTGAAGATATTTCTACTTCAAATTGAAAAGACTTCTGCTCCATAAGTGCATGCACCCTTAACTTATGTGCATACACTTGTTTGAAAGAAAGTTTCCGTGAATAATTGTTTCACTTTCATAAATCAAGAAAAATATTTCATCATTAGTTCTTTAGTAGTATTATTTATTGGTATATAAAAAGGGAAAATTTTAGGGTCGTGACAATTTGACTATTCACCCATTACAATATAAAGGATTAGTCAATCAAATAATAGATAGTAAGTGGGTTGGTTTGAATCATAGAATATTATTCTCGTCAGACTTAAACCTAAACTCAAATAAACTAACAAGGGTTCAGGCAATTTTCTTCCCTTTCGTCGAAGTAAATTAACCTAAAGTTAAGTAAGAAAAATACAGAGTTTGATCCGGATTTTCTCCTATTTATGTATCACAGACCGAAGGGATATTTGCATATTCTTTCCAAGATAGATCGGAAGATTTTCTAGTATTTTACGTGTTACGGCAATTAGGAATAGAGAATCTATATCAATGAAAGGTCTAACTAGTGAAATAAAGTCCTCCATTGCCATCAAATCGGTCTATTAAGTGAAGGTATGGAAAAAGAGGAATTCGAACCCTCTGTAAACAAAAGCCTACATAGCAGTTTCAATGCTATGCCTTGAACCACTCGGCCATCTCTCCTGCATAATGATTATGAACCAAAAATCGAGTAAATAGGGAGTTATTCATATTCCATTCTTGATTATTGGAATAGGTACATCCATTTTAACTATACAAATAGAACTCGAAACTTTTTCATCAAAGTAAAAAAAGAACTTTCCTTCGAGATAAAGATCAAATTATTTTCTTCAGAGAAATTGTTAAAAAAAAAAAACCTCTACACATTATTCCTAACTCGAAAAATATGCAAATTGGATCTTAAATTAAAGTTCTTGACGTACGCATTAATATAAGTTAATTTACAAGATCAAACTACTTATGTATGTCTATATAGACTTTAAAAACTATCTATCAAACTCTTGTTTTTTTTTTAACAAACTATCCCTCAAACTATTTAATAGAATCTTAAACCATTTATAACTCCGAGAATTATATCTATTTTATTTATTTCATTTACCTTTAAAATTAAAAGTAACTAGATTTTTTTCACCCGTGCGTTGTACGGGTAGAATTATAGTGTATATTCATATAAAAATTAATGTGTGAGTGTGGACATCATGTCATAAATAAAGAATAATATACCAGTTGCATTATATACAATTATGAATTGATATAGGAATTACAATTCACCATCGGATATTTGTAGTAAAATACCTGAGTTCATAATTCTGGTCCTCTCAAATACGTTGTGCAAGTTCACACATCCAACCTATATAAAGTTGTAATAATTAGCAATCAAATAATTAGAAATGGCAATTTGACCCATCGACCCATTAAACCTATATAGACCTACCCCTAATAGGATTGACTCGCTACGCCTAATCGAGTCAAAAGGACTTGTATGGGGCAATATTATCTATCTCGCCGTGGGTCCAGGGCGGGTGCAGGTCAGGTTGGACCCACCCCATAGACCCGTGACCTACCAAGAATTTGTTTTAATAAATTTAATTCTAAAAATTGTGTAGAAATTATTAGAGATGACAAATTGACTGATCGACCCATAAATCTGTGGCAATTTATTTTTATTTTTTTATTATATTATTTTTTTGAAAAGATTTTTCTATCAAATTGAAAGAATCATGTTATTATATTAGTTAATGTTGGGAAGTGCTTGAAAATTTTCCCCAAAATAGGTTTTCAAGTTCCTCTAAAATAAATTTTGATTTCCATATTATCAAGAACTTTAGGAAGGAAATTTTGAAAATCAAACAAACTTAAATAATAAATAAGTAAATAGAGATAATACCAGACAATTAGTTTAATAATACCTTCATTTTCGAATAATTCATAGCGGGAAGAATAAATCCATAAGAAATTGAACAGTTACTCACCGTCAAATTTACATCAGTAGCGGATAATAAAAAATTATAAAAACTCATAATTATATATAAATGTTAAAAAAATAGAAATAAGCAAATTAAAATAAAAAAGGAATATAAAAAACTAATAAACTAATATAAATTATTGAAAACTCGTGATAAATATCCAAATAAAAAAGTTTAAATTTTAAAGCTTGAAAATGTGGCTTATAAGTTTTCCAATCTTTTTTTCGTTTTAATGTAGGTGTTCCCTTTTTTTGCATTATCTAGATTAGTGAGTCAACTTAGCATTGACAAACTTCTATATTGACAGGACTATACTAATTCCAAGTTGTTCTATATTCGGAAGACTTTCATTAAGAAACCCGATCATAGAGATCAATAGTGGCTGAGTCTTAATTTCTTTAACAAAAAAAAGGTTTTTTTTTTAATTTACAGATTTAGAGTTTTATCTATGGAAAGCAGCAACTTAAAATTTTTGTAGAGAATAATTTAAAAAAATTTATCTAATTGGAACAACAGTAAAGAACAATAATTAAAATGAAATGCCCCGTGCCTTGTAACAACCGCATTGCGATGCACAGATATATACAATCACTACACACATATAATACATAAAAGCGTTAAATAAACTGTCACGATTTTGAGAAAATTTAATTCAACTTTATGATTTCTATGCAATCTACGACGCTAAATAATAATAATAACAACAAGAACAACATAAATAGTAATAATAGAAAAGTGATATTTTTTGGAGTTTGGTTTCCATAGATTCAAGGACTCTAAGAAAGAAAAATTTGAAAATTATGAAATTTTGTGATTTTAGAAAAGAATGAATTATGGAATGAATTTTGAAAATTATGGGAAGATTGAAGATTGAAGGGATAAGGGAAAAATATATGAAAGCATAGTAATTCTTGGGAAATGTGCGTCTTTAAGGGCAAAGAAGAATTTCATGATTATTCTAGTAATATTTTAGTAGTTTGCCTTTGAGACAATTGACAGAGCATTAGTTTCACTTACTCATTATTATGGGAATTACAATTCTTTCATAAATTAAATAAATATAATAAAAAATAAAACAAATTAGGGTACCATCTGTAGAGGTAGTAATCCGGCTTAAATCATTATGCAACATCAAGGTAACCAAAATCATTGTACAACATCATGATGAGGTTAGCAAAATTATAGGCGAAAAAATTGCAATTGAGAATCTAAACTCTTGTATCATATATTATATGATACTAAAATTCTCACCCATGCATTGCACAGGATCTAAAAGGAATAATAACCTTAGTCATTCTAGAGAGACATAATTATCTGGTATGAAAAAGTGACATGTTTAGTCGTCAACTATATATTAAATGATTGTGGGCCTTTAAATTCACAACTTGCATATAAACGACCAATTCATGTTTGCCAACTAACAAATATCAGTTATTCATATCAAATAAACATATCTACTTAGAATTACTCTAATAAAAAATGTCAATAAATTTTTATACAAAAATTTAATAAATTAGTAATACAATCATATATTAACATTATGAGATATAATTTTTTATAACAATTCTATCCTATTGTGATTTATTTGTCGGCAATAATTTTTGCACCATTCCTTTTTTTTATTATACATTGGATATAGAGGAAGGGAGGGGAACCAATATCAGTTATTCATGTCAGATAAACATGTCTCCATATAATTTTACTCTAATAAAAATGTCTATGAATTTTTATACAAAAATTTTATATAAATTATTAATACAGCTAGTTGAGTCATATTAGCATTATGAGATATAAATTGTTAAAATCATTATATTATATTTGAATTTATTTGTCGGTAACACTTTTTACACCAATTAATTCTTTTTTTCTGATACAGTAGGTATAGGATAGGGGAGAGGAGGGGCAGGTGTGCTCCAACCCAAGACTTCCTGTCTAAAATGTGAGAAACCTAATCAATGTAGCACTTGTTTGAATTACAACACTAGTTAATTATGCATGTATAAATAAAAATTAATTGAGGTGATTTAATAAAAGTAACATGTTTAAAAATTGTTGAACAACTATTACAGTACAACTGCATCAATATTCGGTCCATCTCTCAAATAAATAATCTACCTACAAATAGAGTAAGACCATATTTAAAATGACAAACTGAAATTTTCGTTCCATGGGAAATTGTCAAAAAGTTCCAATTTATATTAGTTATAGAATCGGCAAATTGGAGTACTATAATTTAAAAAAATCAAATTTGATTACCGCACTGCAATAACCATATAAAAATTTTTTCAAACATCATTAAAAATTGAAATTTACAATAAGGTTACATATTTTTAGAAATTTATTCGTTTAGAGACGTACTATGCATGTGTTTTCGAATTATAAAGATTACTATTTACTTTTTTTTTTGAAATAGAAGTCTCAATTAATTTTGTGTTCAGTTTGATAAGTAACAGATCCCTAATTCAAAATAGTTGGCTAAAGAAACTACCGTGAATTGATGATTAGATATGAGTTAATAAAGAGAAAAGTGAATATCATTTAATAAATTAGCATAACAATTTTCAAAAAAAAAAAAGAAGATAAAAAATACAAAAAAATGAATTAAATGATATCACCAGAAATCTTGCAGAGTCAGAAATTTTACAGTGTCAGAAAATGAGCGGAAAGAGCCACTATTCTCTTATTAAAATTGGAACAAAATTTATTTATTTATTCAATCATATGATTTTGATATTATAAATACATTTAATTAACGACAATATAAAAATATTTATAATTGTTGTAAATTATTTACTTATATTGTGAATGACTAATATGCCTCCAAAACCCTAGACTTGTACTTATTAATAGGGGTCTTTCATTCTCATAATGACACACAGAATTTAAGAGTTTTCTCTCTATTCTCGTTGTTTTATTATTTTCTTTTCTCTGGTTTATAATACGTTATTAGCACGAACTGCTATTATTTTCTTTTCTTTCTCTTCTTCGGATATTATTTTATTTTCTTCTTTTTCCTCGCTTCTGTTGAGAGCATCAATGGTTTAATTGATCCTTTTTTCATGGTCATATGAACATTACATCATGCATGGTTATAGTTAATTATTTTCTTTCATATGTAAACCATGCACAAATAATTTTATCATGTATGTTTTCTTTTAGATAATTAATTCTTGTGTCGTATTAGTTGGAAGCATCTACCAATTTTAATAGTTAGATGGTTTTTAGTTTGAGTGATTTACCAATTTAATAGTAAGATTATTCTGAATTTGACAATGTGATAGTTTGTCAGTTTAATGGTAAGATTATCTTCAAAATTTTATTATTATGGTGTAAAAGTCAAACTCATCGTTTTTTTACTTTTGTCACAGTAGATGACTTTATCTCAAAATTTTAATTTGATTGACAAGTCTTTATGGGTATATATAGGGATGGAAAGCCAAAATTCAACTCAATGAATGTTTTGCATTCTATTCTTTATGACATGCTATTGTTTTATTTACAATAGAAAAGGAATCATGAACTTTTTCTTGATTGGTTCTCCTTTTTTGATATAGAATGTTTCATTGTTCTTAATTGTGAAGAAACCACAATATTTATTCTGGAAGAATATATTATTATTTGATCTTGAAGAATCATACCTTTTATTTTTATTTATCATTATTATAATTGTTATTATTTATGTATTATTAGATTAGTATTCTTCATATTATTTACATTAGATTAGATATACATATTAATTGTTACAATTGAGTTAATACATTGTTACACTTAAATTGGCACAATTTATTGTATTATATTTCAATTAAATATCACTTATTCTTGAAGAAAAATATAAAATATATATAGTAAATATTTCTGAAGAATATTTAGTTATCGTTCCATAAGTAGCGATGTTTTAAATCAATACTAATTAACAATGAAAAGTTGATATTGCTCCTGAAGAGCCCCTCGTTGTATGATTTAAATTTAGTGGAATAATTTATTGATTATTCTTAGAGAATCACATTAGCACTAGTACTATAAGATAATATGAATTGTTCCAGAAGAATAAATTGTTACAAATTTTAATATTCTAAAAGAATATTGAACTACTCTAATAGCAGTAGCAATCTAAATGATTTAGTATGAAATGTATTGCTCATGAAGAACTAGTAACATTTCATACTAAATCTAAATGATTTAGTATGATAAATGATTTAGTATGAAATGTATTGCTAAAATTCTTTGTTACTTGAGAAGTAGTAACAATTTATATTGAATACAACTTAATATATGTTACTCCTAAAGAGCGAATTTGTATAAATTATATCTAGTAAATGTTATGTGGTTATTCTTGAAGATCTTCTATGAAATCCAGAAGATCTCATTTAAATATAAATTGTAGATGAGTTTTTTCTATGTGAATTATGAAAAAAAAAAGTGTTTTCATGGTCTTGAATTCTATAAAAGTTTTATCTGATCAGGTTCCTTTCATTGTCACATAGCTCATACACCAATCAAGTAAATGAGTGAGTTTATTAAAGGAAATCCATATGCTCTTACTATAGTATTGGTGATCTTTATCTTGGATAATTAGTTATTGTGCTATTTAAATTATTATATTGGTGTTTAATATATGATTGTTTAATTTATTAGTAAATTATCAATTTATATTTGTTGTATTTTCCTTAAAAATTATGATTTTCAAAATCTATCAATGATCCTGAAGATTATTATAGATAAAATAGATTTGCTTTTCAAAGCCCAATATATTAGAATATAAAATATTATTGATTGTGTTTTCTTAAGAATTACTGCTTTTAGAATTCTAGTAATGATCTTCAACATTATTACATTGCATTTTGTTGTAAATATTGAATAAGTGTATTTTTGTTCCTATTATTGTGTTTTCCTGAGGAAAGAAAAATGGCTCAAATTCATTAATAATATGGAAGATTACTATGATATAAAAAAATATTTTTTTATGGGAAGATTCACAATTATATCTCATATTCTAGAAGAATATGGTAGGCTCTAGAAGTGCCATGGAATGTGTAATCTATTAGATTTCTTGAAGAAATACTATAAAATATAATATTTCAGTTGAATATGCTATTCTCTTGAAGAGCAAAATATGTGAGATTCATTATTGTGGTTTCATTAACAAATGCACAATACATTGATATTCCAATTGAATATTATATCATCAAAGCGAAGAGTTATATTGCGTTTAATATTTCAATGATTCTTTTATTACAGTTTAAATGATTTTTATTACAGTGATAGTTTAACTAGACTGATGTTACTCGAGAAGAGTAAATTTATATGAATTTAGATTGAAACAATAATATATTACTCTTGAAAAATGTCAGTTCTATGAGTATTGTATAAGAATATAGAGTCATAATGATTCTAGGATTTCAACTTATTTGGTATTCATAAATTTTATATTTGAAATCTTAAAGATTTCATGAATATATTTTGTAAAGGAATATTTTATTGTACTCATAAAATAGTACAAATCTCGACAAATATCACAAGTAATCTTATATCATAAATATAATGATATTTTCGAAATGATTTTGGTGTAAATCCTGAAGATGTTATTTTAAAGATTTATGGACAATCACATAAAATATCGTAGATTGTATTAAATATATAGAACCAGAAGTTCAATTATTATTTGAAAACTTCAGAAGAGTTAACTCATATTAATTATCTTAATTTTTAATTATCTTAATTTTTACTATAGAGTGTTGGTACAAATTTACTTGTTAATTTGTTATATACTGAACAAGAAGTTCAATTTTAAGAGTATTTTATTTGGCATAACTGGTCAGACCATCCAAGTTTAATTAATAATTAAAATTAAAATATTGAGAATGGTTTGAAGAACTTGAAGATTCTTCAAAATTTATATATTGCATGTTATTACTAACTAATTTTGGAATATGGATCCAAATGTTTTGGAATAAATTTTAGGGTGAATTTTGTGAAGCCCACTCACCCTCCATGTAGACTATCTAGATATTTATGATTTAGATCCACTAGAGGTCACATGTGCGATATAACTCATTACCTGAAGTTTGTGAAATTATTTGCTAGATTGACTAATTGTGAGCAAATTTTTAGATATAAAATAAATATACATTTGTCTTGCTGGTGAATTTTATATCCCAATAAGTTATGATCATGTTTGTTTGGTTGGGATATTTTGTTGCCTATGGTTAGCAAAATAAATTTGTTAAATGTCTCAAGTCATTAGCTATACCATTTAATGAGCACAATATTAAGTGAAACTGATATTTCACTTGTAATATTATTTTTTATATAATATGCCAAGTAAAATTTATAATATGATACCCCCTTTATAGTTGGTTTGCAGTCACAAGTCTCTCTTTACTAAAGGTTATAAATACAATTTATGTATAATCGCGCTACCACAGAATTGCGATGTATATATTTGAATGCTGAGAATACATATTTAGGTTTGAATTCCTTTTTGCATAGCATTTATGTTTCATCCCCGAAGGATGATATGTTACGACATGATTTGTCAATTGTTGCTTTACGCTAACTCTTCTCAGCATTAGGGAGAGGAATTGATAGTTGGTAACAAATACATAAAATGCGTGTTTGTAATCCTCACATAATATAACGCAAACATAAAATTTGCAAGATATTTTGCATTTCAGATTACAAACTGTATGGTTACCAATAGTATATATACAAAGTAAAAGGCTCCAACTTAGATTAATATAATAAATTCCTATAAGAGGATTTGAGTATTAATGGCACTCCTGAAGTATAATGTGGTTGATTCCAAAATAAATATTTGGAAATAGAATATGGAGCAAATATTTTATATGATGGTCGTATTGAGGTATAATACTCTAGAAGAATATATAGACTTCACTAATCAGAAAACCCTTGAAATAGTTCAGGTACTTGAAATTAATAAAATAAAAGAGATCTCAAAGTATTATGTCTACACTGGAAATCAAATAGAATTGATAAGAAATAACTGTCGACAATAAATAAATATTAATGAGCTCAATGATTGCGAAAATGATGAATTAATTTTTCATCAAAAAATTTAATGACATACGGCGAAAACAAAAAGGTGTAATCCAGTATATTACTATATGTTAAGACGAGCAGTCTAGTCATTTGAAAATATATATCATGTCAATAAAATATCAATAGGTACTTATGTGGAAGTAACATTAAATATGTGGTAGTATAATTTAAATATGATGTTGTGTTCAATTGGCAATATATGAAAATATCATAAATATGGTATAATCCCCGAATGATTTGATATGTATAAAGCATATAAAGAACTCAAAATTCTTGTCTACATTGCCAATATAGATAAGAAAGATACGCATTGTATTTTTTCCTTGGCTGAGGTTTTATTCCACTGGGTTTTCCTAGCAAGGTTTTTAACGAGACAATTTTAACAGCATATCAAAGAATAATGTATCTTTCTTTCACTTGGATTTTTTCCCATAGGGTTTTTTTCCATGTTAGGTCTTGAAGAGTATTGAAGATTTGGCGAAATGATTTAATACAAGAGGACCATTATTGAATGAATTCAGGGGGAGTAGCTGTACTCTTTTTCCTTCGACTAATTTTTATCCCATTAGATTTTTCTGGCAAGATTTTAATGAGGCAGCATCTTGGACGCTCCAAATTTATTCAGGATCAATTGCACTCTTTTTCCCTTAGTTTGATAGTTTTCTCCTATTGCATTTTTCTCTAAACAAGATTTTTAATGAGGCAATTATTATATAGATTAGTCATTTAAGGGAGAATGTTGTAAATTATTTGATTATATTGTGAATGACTAATGTACCCTCAAAATCTTAGACTTGTACCTATAAGTAGTGGTCTTTGATTCTCATAATGACACACAGAATTCATTAGTTTTTTCTCTATTCTCATTATTTTATTATTCTCTTTTCTCTAGTTTATAACAATAATAAATTTGTTAGTAATTTTAAAATTATTTGCTTTTCATAAAGAAATTGTGCAGTCAGCGTTGTTGATTCTTCAATTTTCCTAAGTTACAACTACACATGACATTTATCAATATATAAAAACAAAATTAAACTTGAAGGGAAAAAGAAAAAGAAAAAGGCAAACGAACAATTCATTATTATATATTAATTTATAGATATGCTTACAAAAATTAAGATATTGAAATCAGAAATAAAAGTTTGAAATTTTAGAAATAAGTTAAAATCATTCGTCATAAAACCACCATAAAAATATGATAAACTAAAATTGAACTGTTTAAAAAATCTATAAATTTTAAAACTTAAAGTTGTGGAGTCATAATTGTAAATAAAAATTGTATTAGGAAATCATTTATAAAAAAAAATTAAAAAAATTATTAAAAGGAAATAAAAATAAGATAATTATGATTGTAGTGTGAGAAGAAAAAGAAAATTCATTTTAAAATTAAAAACAAAAAAAGGTTTTAAAAAAGACTATTGATGTAATTTCATTTAAGGATATTTAAGAGAATAAGAAAATATGGTGTATGTTGTAAATAATCATGTAATTAGTGAATGACTATTATACCACTGAACTCTAGATTTGTATTTATAAATATCTTACTTTGGTTCTCATACTGATACACAATTCACGAGTTTTCTATCTAACTTTTCTCTCTATTTTCTATTCTTTCCTTTTAGTTTATAACACTTTATCAACACGATGTTAAATTTTTATTGTTGGTACAAGAAGTTAGCAACCATGACTTCGTTGTGTCATCTTAATTGTTTTCATGGCATGAATTATATATCTGTGTTAAAGCAATGGAATCAATCTCCATTATCTAATCCTTTTTCGGCTTTGAAATTGGAATAGTGATTAATAATTGTTTTTCCTAACTCAAATTATATATGACGTCTTGTCGGCAACAGTGAATATATATATCCTTTTTGACATGAACTTTTTTTGCTGTCCATGAATTAATGGTGCTTACACGTGAATGTCTACGTGCAGCTGCCTAACAATTTTTGTGATAATTTTTCTATGCATCCATATCTAGTATTGTTCCATTACTGTTTTGATTATTGAAATCACTTAACACTGTTATTTCAATAGTTGGATATTGATTATGAATCAATAATATTATCATGTTTTCTTAAAGAAACATGGTCTTTCAAAGTATATCAATACTCCTGAAGATTATTGTGATTTAGATATTACCTTTTGTGATTGATGAAGAATCACAATTTATACTCCATATTCTAGAAGAATATGATTAGCTCTTGAAGAATCTTGGCATATATTATTGTTGTAGTTCCTGAAGAATTACCAATTACATCTCATATTCTAGAAGAATATGATTGACTTTAAATTTAGGCATATAAAGTTTGTCGTAATTCCTGAAGAAATACGATTATGCAATTCTTAATAGTTTTGAAGATTATTAAAATTAATGCGTTATGATTCCTGAAGAACACAATAAGATTTCATCAAAGAATATGGTATACTTCTGAAGAGAACAATATATGAAACTTAGATCTGTGTTTTCTTGAAAAAAAACACAGTAAACAAATATTCTTGAAAAATATTTCATATTGCTCATCATAAAGCAACTATCTCTTTTATTATTCGTTATATGCATTATTTATTTATTATTGAATTATTTACTTTTAGTAAATTACTTTAGTTAGGTTAAATAAGTTGTTGCTCGTGAAGTAGCACAACTAATTGTAATATTCTGAAGAATGTTACATGCTCTTGAAGAGTAATTTATATTGGATCTAAAGATCTAATTTATTTGGTAATACAATATTCCAGAAGAATATTGATCTATTGCTCTTGAAGTAGCAATAACCCAAATTAATTCCTAAAGTATAATTTACTATACTCCTGAAGTGACATATGTCTTGATGATTATAGATATTCGTGATATGTGAAACAATACTTCATGAGGGAGTATATAAATATTCATGTCGTATTGATATTGAATACACAAATAGCCAATGTCAGCAACAAGAATTATTTGTCATAGGACCTTAATATTTTAGCTCATCTCAGCTCAAGTGGTTTGGATAAGACAATAAAAGAAAGAAACACATCTAAGGATAGTGTCAAAACACTTAGTTTCCTTAGTTATCATCCTCACGATAACTTGAAAGTTGAGTACTTTATCATCAATGATCCATATGATATATGAAAAATCATGAGTTACACCTCATTGGTTAACTGCATTACCTAAAGCAAATGCAGCACCTTATCGTGAACCGTAGGTGGACGTGGAAAAACTCATGAACAAAACTCTAACAATTGATGCATAAAAGCATCCAATAATGATAGTTTATCTAAAATGCAGCATGAAAGCATATTTAGGACGTACCTGTAGTACGGAAAAATACTTCGTGGATCTCTGACTAGTAGTCAATCAAGGGAAAAGTGAAAGTGAAGATTAATTTCCTTGATTATGTTGGTCAAGTAGTGACTCACTTTGATTTTTTTATTTCTTTGCCAATATAAAAGGAAATATTGGTAACATGATTGGTGGTTAATAATAATAAATTGTTCTAGTTGATAGTGCAACTACACACACCATTTTTCAAAGACGAAGTATTTTCTGAATTAACATTAGATGAAATTAATGTTAATACTATATAGCAGGTGCATCGAACATCATTAAAAGCTCCAAAAGAACTTGTATTATTTTGACAAATACTAAATTGTATACTGATGATGTACTTTAGCAAATTTAAGAGAAATTTGCTGATTTTCAAAGATATCCAATGTGCTCTTCCGATCTAGATAATGTAAAAAGATAATAATATTTTTACATAAATTCCTTTGCATTTGGCCGAAAGCAGATAAAGGAAAAATTCTCGGCACTACCATTTGAAATGTATTATACATTCATAAGAGCAATTGAAACAAACCATGTCACTTCGTTGACTGAAAGAACTTTATACTTTGGCATGATACGTTTGGACATACATAAATAACTATGATGCTGTAGATAATTCACATGTGTACAATCTAAAGAATCAGAAGTTTCTTTTAACAAATTGTTTCCCATGTGCTGTTTGTGAGAAAGGCAAGTTAGTCATAAAACCTTCCAGTATGAAGGTTAATATTGAGTCTCCAATTTTCTTGAAAAGAATTCATGGAGATGTATGTGGGCTGATATACTCACTATGTGGATCATTTATTAATTTATGGTATTGATTGATGTTTCTATTAGATGGTCCCATTTTCGCTTGCTTTCTACTAGAAATGCAACGTTTGTTATAGTACTTGCTCATAGAATAAAAAATAAAAGCCCAATTCCTAGAATGAAGAAAGTTTACCTTGATGATACTAGTGAGTTTTGATCTCAAGCATTCGATAATTATTGCATGGCAATCGGAACTGAGGTTGAACATTTAGTTGCTTATGTCCATACTCAAAATGGTTTAGCAGAACTGTTCAGTTACTTGTTAGACCATTGTTTATGAAAAAAAAACTCCCAACTTTTACTTGGGATCATGCCATATTACATGCTGTAGTGATGGTTCATAAAAGCCAATTATTTATCATCAATATTCTCCTTTGCAACATGTCTTTGTTTGAGAATCTAATGCCTCTTACTTAAAAGGTTTTTGGTTGTGCTGTTATGATAAATTACTTATTATATTGGACTAAAAGTTCAATATTATAAAAATTTTATTATTTGGCATAACTGTTTATACCATCCTGGTTTGTTAATGATAAGAATTATCAAGACTCATGTGAAGAATAAAAGGTTCTTCCATTTAAAAGAATTCTCGTGTGCTGTAAGTTCTCCAACAATTTGATTATTAATAATCACTAGCTATTTAGAACTGAGTTTCAAATATATCTTGAAAATGTTCAAGGTGAACTGTGTGGGCTCACTCACCCTCTATGTGGATCTTCTAGATTATTTAAGATCGGAATTTAGATCCACTAAAAGTCACATGTCAAACTCGTAACTAGAAGTTTACGAGAATATTTACTCAATTGATTGATTATGAGCATAAATTTCAAATATCATAAAAGAAATATGTATCTTGCTAGTGAATTTTATCTCAAAAATCATTAATTATTCATATATTGGTTGTGATATTAATTGTCAATGGTTAGCAAAATAATATTATACGCCTCAAGTTATTTGCTACACTATTAATTGAGAACAATCATTTGTGTTTAAGTGATATTGATCTTTCATTTGCATCAATATTCTTAAATAACATGCCAATAGATGATATGACACCCTCTATATTTGGCTTACAGTCAGAAGCCTCTATCTAATGTTGATAAATACGATATGTATAGTCGCTCTACTAAGATGGATATTATTATAATGCTGAGAATACAGATTGTATTTGAATCCCTTTTTGTATACCTCATCCATGAAGGATGATATATTATATCATATCATGTTTTTCTGGCTATTTCTTAAATTAAATCATCTTCTCAATATTAGGGGGAGGAATTGATTCTTGGTAACAAGTATATGAAATGCGTAATTGAAATCCTTGCATATATAACACAAACTTGAAGTTTGCAAGATAATATGCATTTCAGATTGCTAACTGTATAGTTACCACTAGATATACTATGTTAAATGCTCCATCTTGGATTAATACAAAATCCTATAAGAGGATTTGATATATTAATGGCGTGCTCTTCCGATCTGTGGTCAATTCCTAAATAAACATCATGAAAAGGAATATGGAGTAGATATTTGTGATGGTCTTCTTGAGGTATATATACTCTAGAAGAGTATACAGACATAATTAATTAAAATGTTTCTAAAGAGGCTCAAGTACCTAAAATTACTGAAATAAATACATCTCAACAAGTTATGTCTATACTGAGATTAGATAGAATCGACAAGAAATAATAGTCGACTACACATGCTCATGAGCTCAATAAATAGTAAGGATGATGAATTAATTTCATTAAAATTGTTGACATTGGATATTGACCAACATAGAAAGACAATGCTATAGATTGTTACAATGTCAATATATAACAAACGATATTAATGCTAAAAGAGCATTAAATATGCGGTGGATGTTATTGAAACTTGAAGTTTCATTTGACTGAAAATATATGAAAATATATTATTAGATTTGGTATGCTTGACTGAAGCATATAAAAAACTTAAAATTCTTTTATACATTGCCAATTAATATGAAGGAGATACGCGCTACTCTTTTTTTTTTTTTTGACTAAAGTTTTGTCCCAATGAGTTTTCCTGGCAAGGTTTTTAACGAGGCAATACCGATGTCGTGTTCAAAGAATAATGTACTCTTTTTTCTTCACTTGAATTTTTTCTCACTGGGTTTTCTCCTTGTAAGGTTTTAATGAGGCATATTCTTTGTGTAATAAATGTCTGTGACATGTGATGCTGATCTTTAATATAAAACTCTTGAAGAGTGGATGCTACTTGAAGCAGAATATATTATAAAATATTGAAGATACTGGAGAGATGGAAAGCTAAAGACAAAAACTATTGTTCGCTGGAATTAGGGGGAGTAGCTATACTCGTTTTTCTTCGATCAGTTTTTGTCACACTGGGTTTTTCTGACAAGCACTACAGGAACTCTTATTTTTAATGACTAGCATTTTTGCCTTGAAACTTCACTCGACCCGCTTTTAACGACCAAAATGACTATTTTACGATCAAAGTATCGTTGTTAAATGTGATATTTTTTGTAGTGAAGGTTTTAATGAGTCAGCAGTTGAACACTCCGAAATTGATCATAACTGATTGTATTCTTTTTCTCCTTAGTTTGGTAGATTTTTTCCATAGGATTTTTTTGTTATTTAAGGGGGAGTGTTGTAAATAATTACGTAATTAGTGAATGACTATTATACTCCTGAAACCCTACACTTGTACTTATAAATAGGTTGCTTTGGTTCTCATATTGATACACAATTCACGAGTTTTTCTCTAAATTTTCTCTCTATTTTCTATTCTTTCCTTCTAATTTTTAACATTGTGAGAATAAATTATTGTGTTGGGAATATAATTTCCTTTTTTTTCTATGTACAAGTGATATAGTGGAGGGGTAGGTGTGGTTTGAAACCCTAACCTCATACCGAAAACGTGAACGTCTAACTACTGTGACACAATTCGAATTACCAATTCACATGTATTTTAACTTTTAAGCTATTTTATTACACTTTCTTTTTTTTTAAAAAAAATTGTCTATGATTTTTTTTAAAAAAAAAGGCAAAAAAGGAAAAAAGGGCAAAAAAGAGATCTTTTGGCTCTTTTTGTAACCATTGCAAATTGAAAGGCTCAATCAAGCCACTAACATAAAGATGTTTTTTTTGAAAGTCCTCCGTAACAACGGCCCATTTAGATATAGGATGATGATCACTGCCACTGAATATGAATAACATTGTTCTTATTATCTCAATTTCCGAAGGGTGATTACAATAGCTTTGGAGAGCTCTTTTTCCACCTTTGCCTTACTTTGACTCAGGAGCAAATGGAGAGGATCTCAATGATTGCTTGGGCCTTATGGAGATGCCGTAATGACTGGAGAGGCCTTAATAGAATGCATCAAATGGAGATCAATGACGGACTAAACTACCCACATGATTGGCGGGCGGGGCGTCAAGGTGGTGGAACTAGTTTCAAGGGGCCATACAGTGGATTTCACTGGAGCAAACCTCATGTTGGTTATGTGGGTATTGGGATGATTATCCGTAGTAAGCAGGGGAATTTCATGCAGAGCCGCACACGGATTTATGATGCTAGATTTGAAGTGAAAGTGGCCGAGTGTATGGGGTTGAGGGAAGGTTTTACATGGTTACTTGCAATGGGCCTATCCAATGTTATCATTGAATTGGATTCTGAAGTCGTAGTCGAGGCGATACAAAGGCCGAAAGATTTATCAGAATTTGATATCATAGTCTCAGATTGTAATGAATTGCTCAAGGTAGCTAATAACTTTAGAGTGCAATTCGTTAGCAGGCGAGGTAATAGTGTTGCTCATTGTTTAGCACGTAAAGCTCGTGAGCTTCAATCTCCTTGTATTCTGAATAACCCGCCCCCTGGTTGTACCCCGTTCTCGTTGCAGTTCTTTCGAGTAATTAGAATTAAGCTTTTATCTTCTCAAAAAAAAAAAAAAAAAATTCTTATAATAATAGTAATTAATATATCCAAACAGAGCCACTCTATACTAAATCGGCCCCCGTGCGTTTCCCAAAGTCGTTATTTCGCATCAATAGCGGTGGATATTTTGTGAACCAGTTTTGACAGCACACAATACATGAAATATAGACCGCACATGGATTTCTCACCAAGAAAAAGACACATCCACCCAAAGTTTTAAAGCCTTGTTGTAAAGTACACATGAACTAATTAGATGTTTGGCTAATTGCTTAACGATTCGTCCACACATGCATATAGATGGGGAGCAAGTCAATAAATCAGGACCCATTTAGTATTCACTTACAATAAGTGTTCATGATTCAAATTCATCAACATATCCAACATTTCATTCATCATCTAAGTCACGAGAAATATCAATTATTTGTACTTGCATATATATATATATATATATATACACACACACGCCAGACGTCTAAAAATAGACGCACGCATACTTAGAGTGCCTTGATTGGATAACTCATGTGTGTTGTCCAATCAGAGCACACTACATAAGACGTATGGCGTTTGAACGAAATTAACGTGACATTAAACGTGAATTAAAACTTTCTTATTTTGACATGTATCAGTTGTCCATTTAAGTGCAAGTAGAGAAGAGCTAAAATAATAAATGAATATTTTAATCTTTTTGTCGCGGGTCCTGTTCCCCTGATAATTTACCTGCACAAATAGAGGTTAAAGTTATATATATTTTTTATTAATAGTATTTCTAAATGGAGTTAGCTACTAGGCCTATAAGAAATGAGCGGTGGCCACTGGATAATTTCCATTTATAAGTGAATATAGGCCGTTCAAACAAATTAACTGTGGCTTGGTTTGGCCATTAATTATAATCGTAAAAATCACCATATTATAATGGCATCTTATTAGAATTAACAGCACTAAAATGAACCATATCACAAAACACATATAAGTTCTCTATTAACTAAGAATACATAGTTTCGATACTTCTAGATACTTACAGAGTACTAGCAAATTGTTTCCACCAGACAAAGGGCGGCGGTTAAATTGAATTGGCGATTGAAGTGGAAAAGACCTTGAGGGAGGGAGATATTTTTATGATGGAGAGCTTTGATATTTTGGAACGCACTCTCTCAAAAATATCTAACCGTCTTAGCTTTGACATGGCAATGTTATGGCTATTCGACACGTGTAAAAAAGTGACAGCTGGGACTCTCTTTTTGCTCTTTTTCAAGTGATGAGAGAATTGATAATCAAACCCTTCAAGAAATCACACATTCCTCCTCTCTAACACCCCACGCAAAAGATCTTGAATTCCACTGCTAATTTTGATTCCCTTTTTCTTTACAGTTAATTATAATATCATTATTGGACCAGATTTAGGCGTCTGGCTATGGAAAATTATGGGGGTTCGGCTGGGATGGGTCGGAATTTTTCTCCAAAGCTGGAAAATTTTGAGGATTCAAGAGCTTTTGTTGAGCAAGAAGAGACATCTACTCTGGTGATTTATCCCTTTTTCTTTTTTGGTCTTTTGAGCATGGATGCAGGCTTATTATTATATTATTATATGTTTTAGAGAATTTTTTACTTTTTGGTTTTGGATTATTACAAGATTTCATTTCATGGGAATCCTTGTACCTTAGCCCCCAAACAAAAGGGAATCGAAGTGAAGGACTATATTCAAGGAAAACCCAGGAGGAGTTGTTTCAGATTAATTAAGGGAAAGATTGGGGAAAGTTTCGAAGATTTTAGAATATCCTGAATTATAAGGGGTTGTTGTAGTTACAACCTTTGGTTTCTTACCCAGAATATTGACTTTGTAACGGGAATTGTTTTTCGAGTCATGGCGTGCTGTGTTCATGGTTCTTTGGATACTATTAGCAATTGGTGTTGGAGATGGAAGGCTTGTCATTTTTAACCATATCCCTGGTTTTGAAGTGACTAATTCTTGGATAATAAGGATGCTAAGAACATTTCTGTCTAGTCCCATACATACTGATGTAAATAAATAAATAAATAAATAATAAGTTAAAAAGAAGGATCTCTTTGAGATGTCGAATGCATTTCACAGCTCCACCGAAAATTCAGCTCATGTACATCGTCTAAATAGTTTGCCCAAAAGATGTATGAGCCTAGAATTTCTAAATATAACTCGAGGAATGCACGAAGAATCCACTCTCTAGCCTTTTTTTGGTTGGTCTTAAACTGAATGAATATTGCAAGTATTTTTACCCTGTTGGATTTTTGACAGACTTCCCTTATGTAAAATATCAAATCTAATGGATATAGAGATACTTAATTAAGACAGTCACCTCTAATATGTGTGTTTTAAGGTTTAAACTTCAGATCCTAAGCAGGGGGTAATTTGATAGATTGCTTTCCTTATGGGACTTAGTCTGTGATTTATCTGATGCCTGACAGTGCAGCAATTACTGAGCTTAATAATCTTTTTTTTGGTTTGATGGATTCTATGCTATATTCTAGATACAGTGGATATTAGTTTATGTTTCCAGCAAGGTGATGCCGTTATTCACTGTGCAATTTGATTATGTTGATTTTTGACATGCAAGCGCTTTAGATAACTATATTGCTCGCTCAAAGTTAGTGAAGTAGGTTTGTGCCATTCTACAATTTAAGGGGTGTTTGGTTCTCATTATAGCTTTTTACTACAATGAGGCAAAATCAACAGGAGATCTGATATGAGCTTTGAAATCTTATAGTTGTAATTGAATAGTTATCAAATAAGCAGCAGGCAAGAATATACAATTTCTCTAAGAAAACAACGTGGGCTCCTTATAAGGAGCCCGCAGTTGTAATATCAAGTGATTTCTTGATTTTTTTCAACCGTTGTTTCCTTAGAAAAATTGTAAGACTATAAGGGTAAAAATAGAATGAGAATCAAACATTTGTAGTTAAGAGACCCCACTAATTATTGGTGCTCCCACTCTTTACATTGTTATATTTACTCTTTTTGTTAACAATTACATTATTATATTTAATTTAATAGAAATAATTGTTGTGAGTTGTCCAGACAACATTAACCTCGGAGAGATGGGCTATTTTGCAATTCTGGAATCGGCTGAAAAAATTACATGCTCTGCTTTTAAGTTTCGGAAGTTTGTCAATGTCCCCTGTCTTGTTGTGCAATGTTATCTTGTATGCACCAAATATATTACTTCTATTTATTCATCCTAGCATTTTCCCTATTCTGGACGGTTTCATGTTTCTCACTCAGAAAATACAATCTCAGGAATCTCAAGCAACAGAATTAAGGCCCACAGAATGGACGAATGAGATCGGAAGAGTCTGTATCTTAAATCTATGGAAGCATCATTTGTCAACCAGTTATACAATTCATTGGATTTATTTGGTTCCAGTCAGGAAAGTTGGGAATCAAAACACAAGTCAACCAAGCAAAAGTTGAAAAGCACCAATGCTCGTTCTTGCCAGGTTTGTTCATTGTTCTCAGTTTTGCTTTATATTGATAAAATCCATTGTAATCGTTCTGGGACTATTTTTCTTCTCTTTTTCCAGTTTAAGGTCTTTCAAGATGGCTGTTGGTCTAAAATTGATTTCACGAGCGATGAACCTCGAGCAAACAATGAAGTGAACTCTGGTGGTCTCCGGCGTAATCCATGGATCCGACATTACCGGCATGCTGACGGAGAAGTAGCCAGAAACTCTTCAGCTTCCCATGTTAAAGCTTCTTCACAGGCTACAGCAAATGAACTTCCTGCACACCATTTCCAGTTCCAGCGCGAAGATTCTATAGGAAGCAATGCAGGTAGCTTGCGTGTTCATTTCTGTGACTTTCTGGAATAGCAAGCTATTGTAGTAATTTTGTTCATGTGATAAGACATGTTAGCATTAAGCAAGAAACGAGTTTCTTGTCGTCATAGGAAAATTGATCCATTTCCATTTACTATTATAACTTCAGTAAGCCTTATGTAAAGTAAGACGAGTTACACAGAATTCATAACATGAGAAGGGCTCTATTAGGCTACATATGTTAAGGATTAAACCTTAATCCCCATATATGTTAACCAAAACAAAAAACCCAAAACACACACATTCAGACACATGAATGTGAAAGTTAAACTTGCCACATTGGCTTCTCCACGAAAAAAGTAGGAGATCATAAGGTTTTTCTCACTTGTGTCTTGTTTACCCAAAAAATCACCCTTTCACCACTAAAATTTTATACATCACAGTACCATACTTGTGATCCAATACAAGTGTGGTCTAAATATTATACTGCTAGAACAACAGATTAGGAGCTTACATTCGTACAGTATGCTGAGCTAGCAGAAGAGTGTGCACAATAACTGGATCTCAGTTTTCCCACTCGATTTAACGATCTATCTTGCTCATGTTCTCTACAGAGGTGATGGGTCAGAACTTCACTGATGAAGATCTTGAAGAAGAGAATTCGAGCAGAATACATGACGCGAAGAGAACGAAAACCTCGATAGATGATATCTCAAGCAATGATCAAGTAATTGGATTGTTTCTTTAAGTAGCTCCCTTAATGCTGTTAAAGACATTATCAACTCACTGTCAGGCTGATGTTATGGGATTCTAAATCCATAATTCAGGTTGTTCCTTTTGGCCTACCTCAAGCAGAATATGTTGCAGAGGATCATGTTTCTGAAGGCTAGGATTGCAGAGCAATGTTACTGAATAAGAAACAATTTCTGCAGTTTCTAACCCCATATTTGAGGAGCTTGATGCATATCAGTTTGCCAAAGTATTATTATTACTTACAATCATCAGATGAAACTCTCATTAATTTGTGTTTTCCCCCCATTTTTTTCCTTTCAACCCCCCCACCCCACCAAAAAAAACCCAAAACCCCTCCTTTTTCTTCTTAGGGTGGAGGCTTTTTAGAAGGTTGGTATGCTTGGTATATGTAACTTCTATTGTTTACATCTTCCAAATCTTGATTTACAATTAAAAAAAAAATGTACAAAAATATATATTTTAATATGTAGTTCTGCTCACCTACCCGTTGACTACTGGTACATTATTATGCCAATTGATTGACATGTAAAAATAGAGAAATGACATGTGATAAAAGATGGCTGTAGGATTTTATTTATTTATTTATTATTATAATTTTTTCCTGAAAGAGAGATAATTAAAAAGAAAGATAATTCTCATTAATAATGGAAGATTCAGTTATATCGTTGAAAAGCAAAGATTGCATCCAATATGGGGGACTCTGCATTATACAGGGATTCGAAAGCCAATGCGACTTTCTAGCTAAATCGTGCGCAACATCATTGGCAACGTGACAAGCAAATTACACTTCAAAAGTGTTGTTATCACCAAGGAGTTTTTTACAATCTTGGATAAGTAGACCAAACTTCGTGTAGTTTACCCCATCAACATGAATAACCACAATCTTCGCGTCTGATTCAAAAGCCACTGGAGTGACGCCTATACTTTTCAGCTATCTAACAGCCTCTCTTAGTAGGATAATAACTTACCAGGGGGAATAATTTTTTTTTCCCTAACACGTTCAGAGTGTATATAATTGATCTATTGAAATTGAAATTTGAATTTAACAAAATTACTAAACAAAGAATGCAACAAAAAACATTTATGACCACAAATAATCAAGAATAATTCTAGTTGGACAAAAAAAATAGAGAAAAAGAGTGACAAAATTGACATGTGTCGTTTTTGTGAAAATTTTTATATGTACTTTTATTCAAATAGTACAACTCAATCATCAAATACTACGCATGATACTAATATAAAAATTGAAAATGATCTGACAAGTAATGAAGCTTATGTTATGTTAAGTAATTATTTACATGATATTTAATTTATAGTTTCACGCTCCAAATTTATTACCATATTATCTCGAAATATCGATAGCGGAAGCGTTTAAATATATATCTCAATCCAAAATCGAGGATGAGAACATTATTATATATATAATATCATTTTACAATAATTATTACGGCCACCCACAATGAAACCTTGGCCACACACCAAGGTCTCGATCACATTTATGTATCTTCTCCACCATTGGAACGATCCAGCCACATAGCTTTACTTTAATACCTACATGATTTTTTTTTTTTGGGGGTAGGGGGAGTACAAAGTACCCAGTGAATAACAATATGCATTGGCTCATAATAGAATGTAAAGAAGGCCATAATACGACAAAGAAAACAATTCATATGTTTAAGTCGGGCCACCACTAGTTTAGCCCTTACCCGTAAGCGCAATATACAAACATTCAATAACAATTCAAAATAGCCAAGATCACCTAGCAAGGCCATAGTACCACAAAGGATACTACAAAGCAAAGCAAACGGGTAGATAGCGGTACTAGCGATGCCCAAAAGTAAGGAACAATCATTATCCAAAAACAAGTGTGTACACTTAGGTATCAAATGTCAAAACAACATAATCGGAGCATGGGAAGCAATTACGCATAATCGAATACCAAAGAGAATTAAGAAAGGCACAAGTTTCGAAGAGGGAGAGTCAAGGCACATGTTACTCACCTCAAATATTTTTCGAATAATCCCAAGTGGAAAAATGCCATTAAAGCTTTGATATTCTTCAATTAAAACTATTCTTTAAGTTAGAATATTTCTATATATAATAAGAAGCCTTTCAAGTGAGAAATTAAGCTTTTGATAGCTTTTTGGGGTTGATTTCCTTCCCACTGGAGCTATGGACAAATTTTGTCACTTTTGGCAAGGTAGGGGGATAGGGGAAGTTGTTGGGGGAACCTTGGGGACTCAAACGTCTTGTTTATAATCGTTGGAATTAAGTTGTTTTTAATAAATCTTTGAGTTTGGCCAATTAGAAAGCGACAAGTGGCGCGACGTGGCGCCGTACACCTCAGGAGGCGTTGTGGCTCAATGTGGATCGTTCGTTTATTGCTCGAGAAATCCTTGTACTTTATGTCGTCTTGTAATTTAGTCACCGTACTTTGATTTTTGTCAATCAAGAACCGCTTTTCTTTCTTTGGTTGTCAATTGAGCGATATTCTCAAGATCTACTAATGTAATTCGAGTAATCATTCCATCATCATCGACATGTACAGTTATTGGGGTTAAATTTTTGCGGGATGTTACATATAGTGTGTAGTAAATGACTTTAATTATTTCACGTCGAACTAATTATCATGTATCCAATTGCCTAGCATGATATAATTATTGTTACTTATTAGATCATTTATCTACAAAAGTCTTAAGTGTTAATTAATGAACTTGCACCGTTTCTAATTGAATAATTGAATTTATATAGAATAGAAAATCAAATGGATTCTAATACGATTTGTTAGAAATCGGGAAGGCGAAAAGCTGTGGTACTAGCTGCTAGTTCGTTTATAGAACCAAATCCCCATAATATGGTCTAATTTAGAAAAAAAAAAAGGTAATATATGCTTCTTAATGTTACGTGTTTTTTACTTATTTGGTCACATCATGAACTAACGAGTTGATTTAGAGCAAGACACATGGGGAAGGTGAGACAGAGAATCAAAAATTTTAGGGGTCTTTTTACAAATAACCAACATAACTTTAGGTTATTTCAAAGATACTATGTAAATGTTTTAAAGAGTCCATTTCGAACACTTCTGAAAGTTTTGTTAAAAACTTTCCTCTCATATGGCACACATAGATGCATGACATGTGAATTTAAAATATACATGGTTTAGATTTAAAATACATGTGGCATGTATCTATACACGCCACATGAAACTTCCGGGAAGTTTTTAATCAAAACTTCCGGGAAGTTCTTGAAAATTTTCAATGTTTTCAATTCAAAAAATTCTGTGTAACATATTGTGTTACACATATAACATTCTACTTTTTTTTAATATTTTTAATATTTTTTCTCTTTAATAAATAATTTTTTAATACCCCCACCCCCGCCCCACCCCCAATCCCTTCGGATTCCGGCCGAAGTTCAGCCAGTCGTCTGCTGCTAGCCGGATTCCCGTGACCATCGGCTGGAATTTTTTTTCTTTTTACGCTTTTTTTACTTTTCTTTTCTTGTTTCCTTTTTTTCTTTGTTTTCTCTCTTTTATTTTTAATATTTTTTTAAATTCATATAGTATTAATATTTTGACGTTTTAATTCATATAATAGATGATGTAATACTATTTTAACATATATTGTTATACAAATAGCATATGTTGTTATATAAATAATATAACTTGTTAAACAAATAATATACATTGTTATACAAATATCATAATTTGTTATGCAAACAACACAAATTGTTTAACATATATTGTTACACACATGATATATCTTGTAACAAAATAACAAAGCTTGTTATGCAAATAACATAGCTTGTTACATAAATAGTATAGCTTGTTTCTTACATAACATAACTTCTTATATAAATAATATAGTGTGTCACGCACATAACATGACGTATAGGACAAATAATATAGTCTATTATGTAAATAACATAGATTGATATTAAGCAATAAATCATTGAAACAAGTATGAATGATATTTAAATTTAAATAGCAATAGACAAGTATTACGGTAAAAAAATAAAAAAATAAAAAAATAAAAAAATAAAAAAATAAAAAATAAAAAAATGGAAAAAGAAAGAAAAACGGAAAATCATTAATTTGAAGGCCTAAACAACCTCGGATTGCCTAAAACTGACGGTGCTCATCAATCTTAGACCTCGATCGCCTCGTCCTTCCGCTTCTAAGAAGGTATTATACGCTAAAGTCTGCACTGAATGCCAAAAACACCCAAATTTCAACCTGATCTTCAATCCAATTCTCCCTCGATCCATTATGCCATGTTTTCTATATTAGCTTGTTACATGAATAATATAGATAGTTTAATAACATAGACTATTAGTCAAAAACATATATTGTTACACAAATAACATAATTTGTTACAAAAAATAACATTACTTGTATATATGTAATGAACCTTTGAACATGAAAATATTGTTTATCATATAGCAAACTTTGTTAAAAAAATTGTTACAGGAAAATGAGAAAACGAAAAACAAACAAAAAAGAAAAAAAATGAAAAAAGCAAAAAAAAAAAAAGGAAAAAAGGAAAGAAAAAAAAAAATCTCTGGAATCTAGTGGCCGGCTTCTGACCGCCGGCAGTCGGTCTCTCAACGGTTGGCCGGATTCTAGCCGACAAGAGTAGGGGTGGCTGGGGTGGGGGCGGCGTGAGGTGTTTGGGGATGGGCGAGGGGAAGTAAAAATAACATAAAATAAAATAATAAAATAACATAGAAAGATAACAATACAGTATGTTTGGGAAAAAAACACACTAAATATGGAAATTAATTGTTATACACAGTAGCCGATGAAAATTCCCCAAAAATTTATTTTTCTTGTGAATTAATTATAGAGTGAATGACTATCGTACATCACAAACCCTAAAAGTCAAATTAATTGTTGTACACTATAGCCGATGAAAATTCCCCAAAATTTTATTTTTCTTGTAAATTATTTATAGAGTGAATGACTATCGTACATCACAAACCCTAAAAGTCATAACATTAGTTTCTTGTTCCCTACTCTCCCTAAAAGTCATAGTGTTAATTTACTTGGACAACACTCTTGTTGTAGATCGAAAACGAAAAGCTCAATTTTTTTTAATCAAAAGCATGATTCTAAACTTTTTCGCTTTTATTTGTTTTAAAGAGCCACTATAAGAAAATAGGGGTTTTACCTACACATTAAATAAATATCAACAAGTGTGAGTATCAGTCTGTAGAGAAAATTTTTTATCCACACATATGTTTATTTACCTGAGATATATATATGTAGGTAAATATTATAATATGTATAGGTAATGACCACCATGTATGCAATGACAACATGGATGATGATGTGGCATCTAATTTGACATGACATGGATGATGGCGTGGCATCTGATTTGGCAAGTTTTGAGGTGTGGATGATGATGTGTTGGTTGATGTGGCAAGTCATATGTAATTCATTATGTGTGGGTAAAAGTACATTTATGTGTAGGCAAAAGTATTTTTATTTGTAGGCACTTATCGATTAAAAGTATTTTTATGTGTAGACACTTATCGATTAAGTGTGGGTAACAATTAAGATTATGTGTAAGTAAAAACTAAGATTATTGTGTAAGTAATGGTACATATTTATGTTTAAGTAAAAGTACACTATTTGTAGGAGCCTACCAATTAAGCGTGGTTAATAATATCATCATTCCGTGGGTAATAAATTTTTCTCTCATTTACATTTATAAATTATGCGTGGAAAAAGCCTGCAAAATTATAATTTAGAATTTAATAACTATAAAACTAGAAGAACGTCAACAGAAAAAATATTCCGACAAAATCAACGTAGAAAAAACATATTCATACATGCTTGTGAGACCATACATAACGAGAGAGTAAAATTGTTCATGTTTAATCTTTTTCATATATTGCTTCTCTGTTTCTTAGCTGCTTCAAACGGTTGTCACAAGAATCTAAAATTTTACTCACATTTGTTCAATTTTGCTCCCAATAGAACAATTTGGTGGCGCAATTATGGATATGTGATCCTTTACATAAGTGACATCTAAAGGGAGTAAAATTATCCTATCCATGGAGAGAGATAACCGGAAGCAGTACCAACACCTAGAGCAATAGCATCCAAAACCTGCCACTGGTCACTATGATCCTTAAAAATGTGTGGAACAACTTTGGCTCTTTCACTAAGTGCCTGACCTAGACTAGGAAATAAAATACCTATAAAGAAAGTTTAATTTATTTGAGAAAACCTTCAGTACTCCAGACAAATTAAGAACTTACGTGTGGGTTTTAGGGTCATAATTTGTTATTTAATTTGGGCCCAATGCCCACATGAGGATACTTAATTGGTCAAGAGAACTGAGCACTCAGCGCTCCTGAAGCACTTACGTTTTTTTTCCAATTTATTAGAACATAAACGACACTTATAAACACAGCAAACAAGTGCGTTTTTATGTTGACGTGTATTTTTGTCCACATAACACGATAATTTTGTCCTATTTGGGGGCCACGTTTATAGTGGGTAGCCCCTTTAAGGATTTGTGAATTCCCTTGAGGGAATTGCATCCCCGAGGGATCGATCCCTCAACCTTGGCCTTGGCCTTATATGGTTTTTGGGATGATCTCTGATACCACTTGGGCCAGTTCAATCGTTGACATTAGGTTATGGCAGGAACCCAAGTCAGTAATAAATGTAGGATGTGTGTATGGATTAGGATCTCCCTTCATAATGAGATCCGATTTGGATGTTAAATCGGATTAGAAAGATCAGGAATCGTGTTCAGGTTAAATAAATTGTTTTGTAAGACTTCTCTTTCTAAACTCTTCAATTTTAGGCGAAAAGCTCTCCCCCAAATGGCACCCTAATTCCAATATTTATAGGTGAGGTCCAGGGTCCTTTAGGAATTTTATACATTCAGTTCGGACAAGAGCTTGTTCAGTACATGTGAAAGTACACTTGTTTTCAGTTATTGTATTAATAACTGCTATTAACTGTCTAATGTCCTTCGTGTTATCTACGCGCTCTATCCTTATCTCGACCATATTGATCTCGCCTGATCAAAATTGTACCTATCAGAAGTTGCTCTCCGTTTCCTCGTATGAGCTACTTTTTTGATAGTTCCTAATCAGTCATTAATTCCTGATCAGCCACCAATTCCTGGTCCGCCCTATGAGTCTTAAAGCAGGTCAGCTCCCTTGTGGCACACTGGTACTAACAATTGCCCTCATCGTTCACATTTTGCCCTCATCCAGCTAACGAGGACGATGCTCCTAGGTTCATGTCACTAGCCTAGTTCCTTTTCTTGACAGCTCTTGTTCCTTGAACCTTCCTAGCCACATGTCATTTTTTGACTGGTTGGTCAACTCTCGAGATTTCGTACCTGACAATGTTCCGACATAAATGATGTCATATGTAATTAGTTCGAATGAAGCTTTTTCGGATTCCGTGTCATCCCACTATAAATAAGGGGACAATCATTTCATTTTCATCCATTTTTTCCTTAGTGCTCTCTAAAAAACTTTCTCCCTCTATCGAACATGAGTTCCGTTCGCGACGTTCGAATAAGTGCTCTGGTCGGTCCTTTCTAGGTAATCAACTCTAACTTTTATTTTTAGTTTCCCCCTTTCCTCCCTTTCCATCTAGATACCGAAAATTAGGATAAAGTACTCGCAACCCTCTTCCCTCGAGACTCCATGGATGATGGGCGTGAGGTTGGATTTGATAGAGCTATAGCTCCTAGTATGACGGAAGTAAAGGATCCCGGATAAGGCAAGAAGATTGTCAAACCGGTTTCTGGATCGGGGTTAGAGACTGGCGCGGGTGGAGGGTCCTTTAGATCGGGTGATGAAATACGCGATTGGGTTTTTGGATTAGACAACATCGAAGCCGATCTGGCTACCAAATCGGTCAACGAAAAAGCACTACAGGCTTCCAGGTTAGATTTGAAAGGTATATCCGACTCGCAGGGAACTTTAGGTAGCAGTGAAGAGAAAGCAGAGGAGACTGAGGAGGCTAAAGAGATTTTTGGATTGGGAGATGAGATGACTGAGTAGATTTCCAGGTCGGGTGAGGAGATGGCCAATCAGGTTTTTGGGTCGGACTTGGAGGGTGGATCCAATGCGGTGGGAGGCCTGGGCCATGATGATGAAGGAGCCGAGGAGATTGGTAATAATAAGAGTTTTCCTTATCAGTCCCCATCTTTCTCCTGAGGCCGATCCAGGTAAGAAGGATATTGATGTTGGCGCAAGTTATGAGATTGTTCCCCAGGGCGGTATCCCTTGTGAAGTCGTTCCTCTTCGTGCCGTTCATGATCCTCGACCACACGTAGCCGGTGAACCCTCTTCATTCGGTCAGGATTAGGCTTCAATTGGAATAAGATAGGCCTTAATAGGATTGAGATCGAGGGTAAAAGTGAGCCAATTGGAGACTTGGCACAAAAAATATGAGGTTCTATCCAATTCGTTCTTCCCCAACTGGGGGAAGAAGCTCACCGGCCACCTCCGAGTTACATGGCGTGCAACAAGGGAATACTTGAAGCCGGCCTCAGATTTCAACTTCCTTGCTTGGTTAATAATTACCTCCGCTATCTGGAGATGGCTCCTATCCAAATCGTGCCTATCGGCTAGAGAATGATGTTAGGATTCATTATATTCTGGCAAGATCTGGGGGAATCTATGCCATCCATTTGAGTTTTCAAACATTTTTACCTATTCAGAAGGGACAAAGCTGGTCTAGGATTTTATTATGTCACTATTTGACATGGTTTAACTAATCCAATTCGGCGCCTTCTGGACTTTATAAAGAACTGGAAAATGACTGGTACTGGGTAAAGGGGGAGTGGAGATCCATACTCCGTGAGCCTAATGATTCGGACATTCCCGAAAAGTTATTATATTTAGTGAGTCATGCTTTAATTGTTATTTATCATATTCGGTCATTTAAGATCTCTGTTGACGTTTTCTTTTTCCACAGGGAATGTAAAGGACAACCGAACAGAGGAACTTGAGAACCAGTTTTTTGAGCTTGTCAGAGATGATCTGTCAGGAACTCCTTACAAGGAAATCTTTACCGCTTACAGGCTTTGGAAGTGGACCTGACTACTCCTCAGGACTTTGGCCTTCATTCTAGTCTGGTTAGAAGAAAATAGGTTCTAATACTCTCCTTCTTTGGTTCTGGATTTCTCTTTGTACGATTTTTACTTGTTTTACGAGGGGCTCATATGATTCATCTCATTTTTATAGAGGACAACATCAGCTATCGTCCCCGAAAGAAGAGGAAAAGAAAAGAAACTGATCAAGCCAACGCCGAAGAAGAAATAGAAGCAGCGGCTACTCTTCGCACAAAGAAAGAAAAGGCCAACCACCTCATCACATCTGAGAAGTCCCTTCCCAAAGGGTCTGGGGTGGTTCCTCCTCCAGAGGCTTCCAAGAAGCAACCTTCTAATCAACCAAAGGTTCCTCCTCCCAAGAAGAGTAAAGTTCCCATTTCTAAACCCGCAAAGAATCTCAATGCAACTTCCTCTGGTACAAGAAAGGATGTAAATAGGTATTACCATCCTGTTCACAAGGCTAGAGTGGCTGAGTTTGCGAAGCAAAAAGACAGATTACCTCGTATATACTGGGATGCTCGTTCAGTTGTGAACGCGGGACTAGAAGGTCTGGAAAAAGTCCCGACTAGCGTCAAAGGAGCTTATAACGTTCTAGCCCAGAGGTGGACCAAAAAGGAAGAGCTGAAGTTCGAGGGAATAGATGCCGTGGAATTGATTAGTTCAGCCTCTTTCCTGGCTAGTCAGTTCGTTATTGCTCTTACTCGTTCCCGTTTGAAGATCAAGCATGTGATTGATAGTGCTGAAAGGCTCCAAGATAAGATGTACAAACTTCAGTCGGAATTGAATGCTTTGAAGAAAAAGCTGGGCAAGTATGAGATGGTCCTTGAGAATTAGAAGGCTGGAAGGTTGATGGATCTCTAGAACAATACTTCGAATATACAGGTTCTAGAAAAGCGGTTCACATCCTCAATTGATAAGCTTCAGGCGAAGCTGGACCATTCAAGTCAAATGGCAAGTGCTAATTATGTCTCCCATGTTAGAACTTTCTGTAAGTCAAAACTCTATAAGGCCGACCAGCAAGATTCATTTATCATGGGTCAAGAAGATATGCGTAACAAGGTTAAAAACCTGCTACCCTTGGGTAACCTCAATACCATAACCGAAAAACTTGAGAGCTTGAAGGCTGAGTACGAGCTCAATTTCGCTACTAAAAAAGAAGCCGAGCCAAAGATCGTGGTTGATAAGGAAGAGTAGAAGGAAGAGCTATACCTACGCGGTACAGAGGTGTAGACCCCAGTGGTTCATGTTCAAAGCGACATCAAAAGAAAGTGTTATGAGGGAACTCAGGGAAGTTAGGCGCAGCCGACTAGGGTGACAATGCAGATCTGGAGGGTGTTTGAACTTGGATATGACGTTATTTTCTTTTTCTTACTTTTGATCACCTTTTGTGGACCTCAAGTAGTTACTTTGATTAGCTTTTGTAGTTCTCAAGTAGTTATTTTTGTAGTGACCCGAAAAATTTTAGACTATAAATTTTAAAATTTCAAATTCTTAAGTCGTGTCGCTACCAATTTGTTCAAATTTTAATTCTTTAATCTAAATATATATATATATATATAATTTCCTTAGTTATTATTTTGTTTTAATTGTTGGGAAACTTTAACACATGAAGGCCTTTACCTATTGTAGCCCATAAGAGAACTCTTGGACTTAAGCTAAGAAACTTGGGCCCTAAGCAATAATTTCTTTGATTTTCATCTCCTCATAGTGTATAAATGCCATCTCCTTCAATCTTTCTCATTTGGCAACCCTAGCAAATTTCATAGGTAAACTAGCTTTTCTTACTACATCACCTTCATCCCATTGTTATTCAACACCATAGATTAATCACCATCATCATCATCATCATCATCATCATCATCATCATCATCATTCAGCTGTAAAGAAAAGATTTATCTTTACACTTCAATTCCATGCACACACATACATGACGAATCTAGTGAAATTCCTTCAATTTTTCTACAATTTAATCTCAAACTCCCATGGTTCACAGTAGAAATTTTCACCTGACAATTCCTTCCATATGCATACAAAGAAGATTTCATGGAAATTTTATATTTATCACATAATACACGTTGCTTGTATACAAACAAAGCATTTTCCTGCATTTTCAACACTTGTGTATACATCCAAATACAGTGACCAAAAGAAAATGGAACAACATTTATGTAGCATCAACCATCGTGCACCACGTCGACTGCTGCTCACCAACCGCCACTGCCATACTACACCACCACCACTGCCACATTTGCACCACAAAAATTCATCTCTTTCAACCAATTTCACAACTAGGAACAGAGCCCGACTCTTTAGCTTTATTTTTTTTTACAGAAATTCTGGATATTTTTACGAATGGAAGGGATAAATTCTTGATCGAGTCCCTACCGGTTTAGCCCGATCTACTCCATCTCGTGCCGTGGTCATGCCAAAATCATCCTTTGCGGCTAGTGTCATCGCGTAGAGGGCGAGGCGCCATGTTCCGACATGGGATTCGCTTGTGTTGGAGACGAACCGGCGCGGCTTCTCCCCTTGTTGAGTCCTTGCTATTCAAACAAGATGGGGGGCTTTGATGGCAAATATAATAAATTTTAAAGATCGGAAGAGTAGCCCCAAAGTTTTAACAAGTTTCATTTAAACCCCTAATTTTTCTGCTTTGTTTAAGTAAGCCTATAAACTTCTAATTTGGTTACCTTGGGCTCTCAAAATTTTAATTTCAGTTATATGGGTCCAGAAACTTGCATTATATTTACTTGAACCTGTGAACTTCTCCTTTTAATTAAATTAGTCTCTTATTTTTGAGTTTTTCCAAATTAGTTTTGAAAATTTACAAGATCTTAAAATTTTAGTTTAAGTTTAGACTTTATTTATTTAAACCCTTAAATTAGTTTTTGTTTATTTTAGATTCAAGCTCAAATTTTCATTAAATATGAGATTAATGACTTTAGCTATTTAAATTCTAACTTTTTGGATATCTTGAATTTTAAGGAATTTTAGAAGAGTTTAAATAAATTCATTTATTTTTATGCCCAAATTTGTTAATCCTTGATTCCTAGTTTTCCATAACTTTTGGGTATTACCCACATTAGGCACTACATCCTTAAACATTTCATATAGCTATTTTATTATAACCAAGTTTTAAAAATATTTCCTTTTATAAATAGCTCATTATAACTACTAATTTGAATTTTGTATTCTTTTTATGGACGAGGAGTGAAGAACAAAGTGAGTAGGCTTTTGCCCATTAGCTCAACTAGGAAAAACTTAAGATAGACTCTTTTCTAAAAATATTTTCTCAATTGTAGCGCTAATATTAATTGGTTGTTCTATGAATGTGCATATAGAGGTGTGATCTATTTTCTTCTATATTATTTTACTGAACTTAGTTGCTTTATGCTTGAGACGAGATGATATGAGACTTTTATATATGCTTTACCGCTATGCATAGATTTTACACGCATGCTATGATGTTACTATACGCGCTAGTATTTTATATGCCTTAGGGCATGAGACGAGAGTCGAAAATCTGCATTTATCATACGATACTTGTTTTCAAATAAAAACTATTTGAGGTTTACGAGATGTGAATTGCATTTTTATGTGTATGTTTATAGCATAAATTGGTTACTATTGCGCTGAGCCTACTGAGTATTTCTACGAAATACTCGCTCATTTCATAATATTTTATAGATTTGGAGTCGGAGGAGACGTGTTGAGCAATGATGGAACAAAAAAAAAATTTATATATACATTGGCTTTATTTTGAATAATTCCAATTTTGTTTAAGTACTCTGAAAACTTTTGATTTCGATTGGAATAGTTTGACTTATCACTATCAAATTATCTTTTATATTGTTACTATTGAATCAAGTTATTTTCAGCTTTATATCCTTTCTTGATTTTAATTAGAATGAAATTATTAACATCTCCAGTATTTAGAATACGATCATTATAGTTTGGTACCAGAGCGTGATCGACATTTCTGTATACCCGCAAAAATTTGTTTAATGAATTTTTCAATACGTTTTAAAAAAAAAATATTTAGAATTTTTGAATTGCCATTGCCATCGCTTCCTCCGTCAACTTTGAAGGTAAAGAAAGATATTTATTTTGAGAAAATGTTTACGGGTACATGTTTGAGATATAATATTATGAATCATTGAGATGAGAAAGTTCTTGTACGCTATTTGAGAAATGGTCAAGCCTAGCATATTTGTAGATAAATTAAGTGAGGATAATCAAAAAATAATTTTATATTATATTTCTTTATTCTTTTTAGTCCTCGAGAACTTACTAAAGATAATGAAAAATTTACCTTATTGGACTTTGATAGCGAATTTACATACACGATTCATATTAGAGATATGTGCGAGAGAGTTTTTGCTATTTGGGGTAGATATTTGTCATTTGAGTTTGATCTGGCTAGGTCTATGGCAGAGAATATCTTGGCTTACCGTATGGCACATGATGATGCCTTATCACGTGACTTGCCTAATGATGATGCGGCCTCTATTGGCCACTTGATATCCATATTTTCTGAGGGCCGACAATTACTAATTTATGAGTTTTATGAGGATCTAAGGAGGCGTCGGGGACCAGCTGTTGATTTCCTGACATTCTGTAATAAGCTTGTGATGAGTTCTGAGAGGCTCTTCCCACCAGAGCCAGTGCATGCACTATTACCAAAGGAGGAGCCTATTGAGGTAAAGTTGGAGTTAGACCGAGTTGTATATGGTGCTAAGTCTGGGATATATGGGTCTTCCTTATATGTACCTGGCATACCTGAGTACATCTCTAGCACTCCTCCACCATGATTTGGGGGTTGGCTGGATGAGTAGAGTAGGTAGTTGGAAGGAGTAGTAATAAGCGTTGTATCAGCATCAGTGGTTATCTTTAAATCTCAAGTTAAGTTAGTTGACTTAAGATGTTATCTCAACTTTTGCACTCCTCGTTGAAGGATTTCAAACATTAATGAAAGAATGTTTCTATTCTCTTCATCTGTTGAACTAATTATGATGATTGATATTTGTTTCGTGCTATGAATTTCTAGTAAAATAAATTTGATTTTGCCTTGTGATGTAAAGGTAATGCCACGAGGTGAGTCTCTGACTGACGTAATCAGGGAGCTACTCTAGACAGTATTAGAACTGAGACAGAATGCACATGTCATGCTAGTGGCCTCAGCTATGTCTATGGTTGAACAGTTTAGAGATGCAGACCACCCAAGTTTGATGGCGGCAATGACCTTTTACCGTAGAGGAGTGGCTTAGATCTCTGGAGAAAATATTCCGCCATCTCTCATGCCTTGACAATCAAAAGGTTTTGTGTGCTGAATGTATGCGGGAGGGTCGTGCTGGCCATTTGTGGGACTCTGTCTGTAGGATTAGGACTCTGGAGGTGCAAAAGGACTTGATTGGGAATAATTCAAAGCTGATTTGATCGATAAATACTTCCCATAGGCCCTGCGAGATCAGAAGGAGTCCGAGTTTCTAAACCCGAGACAAGGAAACTTAGACATCACTAATTATGAGAGGAAGTTTGAAGAACTCTCCCGCTATGCCCTTTACTTGGGAAGCACTGAGCCCATGAAGGCCAGGAGGTTTGAGAGAGGCTTACGCCCGATCTCCGCCAGATTGTGTGCTCTCACTCATTGCCCACTTACGGTCAAGTTGTGAGAATGGCTCAGAATGTAGCATATTCTGGTCCACGTTACAGTGGATAGAGAAACAAGGGAAATTAGCAGAGTCAGGGCAATAGAAAGTGGCATGGGCAATCTCAGAATTAAAACAATAATTATGCACCAAACAAGAAGCCAAATACCAAGACGACTAGAGGACAGTCTGGCAATACTTTTCCTCCATGTCCCAATTGTAAGAAGAGATAAGAGAGAATGCTTATAGGGTAAGGGAGTCTGCTAGAAGTGCAGTCAGATATGCCATTTCACATCAAACTGCACGAATGTACCTGCTTAGAGCAGTGATCAGAAGAAGAATGTGGAGTAGGCTAAGAAAGGAAAAGCTCAAGTGTTTTCCATGACCTATGAGGACGCTGTCAACAATACTAACGTGATGGCAGGGATACTAATTAAGTTTAAGTATTCCTGTGTATACCTTATTTGATCAAGGGGTTAAGAAATTCCTAATATAGTAATCATAATATGATAACATGTATATTGTCTGTCTCTAGTATCCTTGTATATGTCTTGATAGATTCAAGTGCCACACATACCCTTATCTCAGTTTTATGCCTAGCTAGATTGAAATTAGTAGGCAAGAAAGTTGGTAGTACTCTAAAGGTTAGTTTGCCATCACGTGGAACCATCAATACTGATAGAGTAGCTCTGGATGTACCAATTGACTTTGATTGATTGGTACTAAATGCAGATCTGAATGTGATTGAGATGAAGGACTTTGGCATCATCATGGGCGTGGACTGGCTAAGTAATAATCGTGCTACTATCTTGTGCCACGAGAAAGAAGTGGCGTTTTGGAAAAATAGAGAAGATGTTTTTAGGTTTTATGGTTCGAAAGTGATCTCACTCCCCCACCTTATTTCAGCCATGGAAGTAGAGAAACTTTTGGCAAATGACGGTTGTCAAGGGTATCTAGTTAGCTTGCAAGGTGGACCATCTGAAGAGATCACCTTGACTGTGTGCTGATTATTTGTGAATATGTAGACTTGTTTCCTGATGGCTTACCTGGCCTCCCACCAGGTAGGCAACTAGAGTTCTCAATTGAGCTAGTACCTAGAGCCGCACCAATTTCTAAGGCTCCGTACTGTATGGTGCCAAAAGAATTGCAGGAATTGAAAACTCAATTGGAGGAATTGCCAGAAAAGGGTTTCATCAGACCAAGTGTTACTGCTTGGGGTGCACCTGTCTTGTTTGTCAAGAAAAAAGATGGTAGCATGAGAATATACATCGACTATCGAGAACTTAATAAGTTGATGATAAAGAACAAGCATCCTCTTCCGAGGATTGATAATCTATCCAATCAGCTGAAAGGTGTTGATGCGTTTTCAAAAATTGATCTAATATCTGGTTATCATCAGCTAAAGATCAAGCCGGTAGATATACTAAAACCAACTTTCCGAACTCGATATGGGTACTTCAAAATTACAGTAATGTCGTTAGGGCTTACAAATGCCCCCACAGCGTTCATGGACTTGATGAATCGAGTTTTCCACCAATATTTAGATAAATTTGTCACCGTCTTTATCGATGACATACTGGTTTACTTAAAGGATGCAAAACATCATGAGGAACATTTGAGGCTTGTGCTGGATACATTGAGGGTAGAGAAGCTGTATGCGAAATTCAAGAGATGTGAATTTTGGCTTGAGAAGGTTAGATTTCTAGGCCACATTGTTATAGCCAGGGGAATTGAGGTTGCTCCTACTAAAGTTGAAGCTGTGACAAACTGGCCGATACTTGCTAACCCTGGAGATGTAAGAAGCTTTCTGGGGTTGGTTGGGTATTACTGACGATTCATAGAGGGTTTCTCCAAAATAGCAGGACTTATGACTCATTTGACTAGAAAGAGAGTTAAATTTCAGTGGTCAGATCAGTGTGAGCAGAGTTTTTAGGAATTGAAGAAAAGGTTAATTTCAGCTTCGATTCTGACCGTACCCGACGGCACTGATGGCTTCATCATTTACACTGATGCCTCCAAGCACGGGTTGGGGGTGCGTACTAATGCAGCACGGAAAGGTGATAACTTATGCTTCAAGACAGTTGAAGCCATATGAGCAGAATTATCCGACTCATGATCTGGAACTCGCGGCAGTAGTACACACCTTAAAGATTTGGCATTGTTACTTGTATAGGAGTATATGCGAGATCTACGCTGATCATAAGAGTCTGAAATATTTCTTTACTCAAAAGGAGTTGAACATGAGACATCGTCGTTGGCTTGAGTTGGTAAAATATTATGACTGTAATATTCTTTACCACTCGGGTAAAGCTAATGTTGTTGCAGACGTATTAAGTAGAAAGAATGCTGGACATTTATTAGCATTAGGAATAGTGCAAGGCCAGTTGATTAAGGATTTCCAAAAATTGATGATTGAGATGCCAGCCCCATCAACCCAAAGATCTGGTAGGTTGGCGAATTTGATTGTCAAGCCAGATTTAAAGGAACAAGGTATAGCTGCTCAGAAGAATGACAGCTTTCTAGAAAAGATCCGAAATAGAGTGGGGACTCCTCAGAGATCAGGGTTTGAGATTTTTTCTGATTCAGTACTCATGTTTATGGGTCGACTATGTGTTCCGAAGGATGCGCAAATTAGAAATGTAAGTTTAACTGAAGCTTATCTGGCTCCTTATGCAGCACATCCAGGAGGGACAGGGATGTATTGAGACTTGCACGGCTCTTTCTGGTGAAGAAATATGAAAGGGAACATTGAAAGCCTGTATCTAGATGCCTGATATGTCAACAGGTTAAAGCTGGACATCAGAGGCCATCAGGATTACTTAACCCATTGGATATACTTGAGAGAAATGGGAAAAGATTACAATGGATTTTGTAGTAGGTCTACCTAGATCAGTTAGAGGTTATGATGCTATTTGAGTGAATGTAGATCGACTCACAAAATCTGCTCGTTTCTTACCAGTCTGAATGACTCTCAGTGTAGATCAGTTAGCCCAACTATATGTTAAAGAGATTGTGCGACTATATAGGGTACCAGTTTCCATCGTGTCAGATAGGGATCCGATGTTTACCTTGAGATTTTGGAAAAGTCTTAGACCGCCATGGGGACCCGGTTGAACTTTAGCATGCTTATCCCCCCCAGACAGATGGATAGTCTGAGCGTACTATCTAGACATTGGAGGATATGTTGAGAGCCTGTGTGTTGGACCTGGGAGGCAAATGGGATGCTCTTCCGATCTACCATTAGTGGAATTTGCCTACAATAATAGTTTTCAAGCCATGATTGGCATGGCTTCCTATGAAGCTCTGTATGGCAGACTATGTCGATCACCAATTTATTGGGATGAGGTTGGAGAAAGGAAATTACTTGGACCAGGCATGGTAAGGAAGACACTAGCAAAGATCGAAAAGATTAGATCTAGGATTAGGGTAGCTCAAGATATATAGAAGAGTTATGCTTATTTGAAAAGAAAGAATTGAGAGTTCTAAGTCGGGGAGAAAGTGTTTCTCAAGGTAGAACCAATGAAGGGTGTCCTAAGATTTAGCAAGAAAGGGAAATTAAGACCCTGGTTTATAAGACCGTTTGAGATATTGGAAAGAGTCGGGAATGTGGTGTATCGTTTGGCCTTGCCACATGAGCTTCTAGCAGTACATAATGTTTTCCACATTTCATTATTGAAGAGATATATCCCTGACTCAAGTCATGTGGTGAATTATCAAGACATTGATATTTAGAAAGATTTATCCTAGAAGGAAACCCCTATACGCATTTTAGAGAAGAAAGTCTATGTCTTGAGAAATCGGGAGATTCTTTTAGTCAAAGTCTAGTGGGGTATAGATGGGAGTAATGAGATCACTTGGGAGAAAGAAGAAGAGATCCACGAGAAATATCCTAATCTCATAGACCAAGTCAAAGTTCAAGGACAAAATTTATTTTAATGGGGTAAGGATGTAGCGACCTGAAAATTTTAAGGCTATAAATTTTAAAATTTCAAATTCTTAAGTCGTGTCGCTACCAATTTCTTTGAATTTTAATTCTTTAATCTAATTTAATTATATATATATATAATTTCCTTAATTATTATTTTGTTTTAATTGTTTGGCAAGCTTTAACCCATGAAGGCCTTAATCTATTGTAGCCTATAAGAGAACTCTTGGACTTAAGCTAGCCCCAAGCAATAATTTCTTAGATTTTTCACCCAAAAAAAAAAAAAAATTCATCTCCTCATAGTGTATAAATGCCATCTCCTTCAATCTTTCTCATTTAGCAACCCTAGCAAATTTCATAGGTAAACTAGCTTGTCTTACTGCATCACTTTCATCCCTGTTGTTACTTAACACCATAGATTAATCACCATCATCTTCATCATTCAAATGCAAAGAAAAGATTTATCGTTACACTTCAATTCCAAGCACACACACATGACTAAGCTAGTGAAATTCCTTCAATTTTTCTACAATTTAATCCCAAACTCCCATGGTTCACAGTAGAAATTTTCACCTGGCAATTCCTTCCACATGCACACAGGGAAGATTTCATGGAAATTTTATATTTATCACATCATACACACTGCTTGTATACAAACAAAGCATTTTCCCACATTTTCAACACTTATGCATACATCCAAATACAGTGAGCAAAAGAAAATGGAACAACATTTATATAGCTTCAACCACTGTGCACCAACTCGACCACCGATCGCGACCGCAATTGCCATACTACACCACCACCACATTTGCACCTTAAAAATTGACTCTTTCAACCAATTTCACAACTAGGAACTGAGCCCGATCCTTCACCTTTATTTTTATACAGAAATTTTGGATACTTTTACGAATCAAAGGGGTAAATTCTTGACCGGTTCAGCCTAATCTACTCCATCTCACGTCGTGCTCATGCCAAAATCGTCCTTTGCGGCCAGTGTCATCTCGTAGAGGGCAAGACGCCATGTTTCGACATGGGATTGACCTGTCATGGAGACGAACCTATGCTGCTCCTCCCCTTTTTGAGTCCCTGCTGTTCAAAGAAATTGGGGCTTTGAGGGGAAATATAATAAATTTTAATAACAAAACTTTAACCCCAAAGTTTTAACAAGTTTCATTTAAACCCTTAGTTTTTCTGTTTTGTTTAAGTAGGCCTATAAACCTATGATTTGGTTACCTCGGGCCCTCAAAAGTTTAATTTCAGTTAGATGGGTCCAGAAACTTGCATTATATTTATTTGAACCTATGAACTTTTCCTTTCAATTAAATTAGTCTCTTATTTTTTATTTCTTCCAAATTAGTTTTGAAATTTACAAGATCTTAAAATTTTAGCTTAAGTTTAGAATTTATTTATTTAAACCCTTAAATTAGTTTATGTTTATTTTAGATTCAAGCTCAAGTTTTCTGTAGCCACCAGGTCACAAAGATCAACAAGGGTTAAAGGCCAACAACGGTCAACAGTTGTAGGGTCTTGAGAGCTGGGTCTGAGCGCTTCATCCAACTTAACGACCAAACGACCAAAAGATCTAAAGAGCCCATTTTAGTGACCTTAGAGAAAAATCTCCATTTCTGTGTTCTCGCGGTTCAGGACACCCAGGCACTATGCTTACAAGCTCACAGTGCCCCAACCTAACACCACGACCTGATGAGTATGCCAGCTAAGCACCTGCTTGGGAACCCACGTAAGGGGCTTTATCGCTTACGAAAGCTAAAGAACAAGAAGTAGTGATGTCAAATTATCTCTTGGGTTTCAAAGAGATCGAGGAATAGTTGGTGTAGGTCCCTCATGGCCGCAGGCGGTCACAGAAATTGAGACCCTCTGGTGGCAAGTGGAAGCCCTCGCCAAAGAAGTGCGGAGGCTACAACAACGTAACCCGCTAATTTGCCAACAACACGCGTCTGATCTCTATGAAAGCACGGTTGGGGGCAGTATTTTCACAAGATTGGGCCCCTGGCCCACGCTTGCTTGTCCCTCCCAACACACATTAAGCTCGCTCCCAGAAATCCTTCGAGATCACTAGCCAGTCTCTCAACAGACCTACGAGTTGGGTCGATATAGGAAACGATTGAATGACCTCAAACAAGAACAATCTGGGGTAAAAGAACTTTCCAGCCAGAGGAAGGATAAGAAACCTTCTACCATTCCTGAGAGATCGGAAGAGCACATCCTTAACGTTTTCGCAGAATACATCTTTGACCTTCTAAGGGGAAACCTGATCCAGCTTGAGGAAAAACCCGTAAGGAGGACGGTGAAAAGTGTGAACCTATCAAAATACTATAGGTACCACAGGGCCATGGGGCACGGCACGAACGCCTACAGGCACCTAAAGCAAGCGATCAAATGGTTGATTGGACAGGGATACTTGGGCGACTTCATAGAATATCACCAAGGGCTGGAACGATAAGCTCGTCCCCTAGCAAACCTCGAAACCCAGCCTCTGTAGCCTCCGGCCAAGATCCGCATGCTCAGTAGCAGAGACCTTGGCGCAGACTGTTCTAGGAGATATGGCAAAGTCTCATGCATAAAGCCTAGATTTACTATCACTCACCCGAGAAACACTTTCCTTTCTGTCAAGCGAGTTCTTTCTCCCCTAGCCGCCAGGCTATCGGCAACCAGCTAAACCCCCATGTGAGCGGCCTGGTCATTACCATGATGGTGTCAAGGGTTGAAATTCAGAGGACCTCTGGTCGATAACGGCAGCACTACAAACATTATCTATTGGGAAACTTTGCAACAGATGAAGATGGATCATAGGGATATACGGCCCTACTAATTCAGGCTTCAAGGTTTCACCAGAGACTATGTAGAGGCCAAGGTTCAGTCACGCTCCCTGTAGAATTAGGGGATGATCCCCACAAAAGGAAAATTTTGGCGGACTTCTTTATTATAGACGCACCTTCAAGTTACAACGCTATACTCGGGTGACCTATTTTGCACAAGCTTAAAACCATGACCTCGATATTTTGTCACGTCATAGAATTCCCCACCATCCAAGGAATTACGACCACACGAGGCGACCAGCCCGCGTCACCAGAACTCAACCCGGAATATGTCACTTACACGAAACGTCCATTACAAGTTTATACTATGGATCCAAGGGTCGGTGATTCTGGGGCACAAGCTTGCCTAGGTGATGAGCTCGAGACCATAAGGCTAAGTGACGATAGGCTGGAGGTGGAACTCAGAATTGGGGTGGGGCTGAAGGATCCGATGAGAAATTGACTTGTTCAATTCCTGAAGCAAAGCCTGGATGTCTTTGCATGGGTCCATGGGGCCTAAACACGCCTGCCATAAACTCAATGTCGACCTTGCGGCTAAGCCTGTAAAACAAAAAAGATGACCCCTCAATGGTGAAAGATATGAGGCCTTTGCCAAGGAGGTGGACAAATTGCTCGAAAATAAATTTATAAGAGAAGCGTTATATCCTCAATGGGTAGCCAATCCTGTCCTAGTTAAAAAGAGTAACGACGCCTAGAGAATTTGCTCCGACTTTATAGATTTGAGCAAAGCTTGTCCCAAAGATAGCTTTCCCCTGCCCAGAATCGACCAGATGGCTAATGCCACTGCCGGAGACTAGCTGTTAAGTTTCATGGATGCTTATTCGGTCATTATTAAATCCCTATGCACCTAGGAGACGAGGAACACATTTCGTTTGTAACAGACAGCGGACTCTATTGCTACAAGATGATGCTGTTCGGATTAAAAAATGCCAGGGCAACTTAGAAGCTCTTCCGATCTATTCCATGTTCAAGAGTCAGCTCAGAAAGACCATGAAAGTATATATCGATGGCATGCTCGTCTTGGTCAGAACGGAAAGAGCTACCCTCCCAGTATACTATGTGAGCCATGCTTTACACGACGCAGAGCTCAGATATCTGCCTATGGAAAAGCTCACATATGCTCTCGTGATTGCCTCGAAGAAACTCTGGCCCTACTTCTTTGAGTACACAATCAATGTCTTGACCAGCGCCTCCTAAGACAAGACCTTCAATAACTCGACCTCTCAGTCGCCTGGTCAAATGCTCTATTGGACTCAGTCAATACGACGTTAACTACAAGCTAAGGATGGCCATCAAAGGCCAACCCCTAGTCGACTTTATAGCCGAACTCACACCCACTGAGTCCAGCCCCAGTAGCATAGAACCCTTAGCTTGGGAACTATACGCCAATGGATCCTCCACAAGATATACCTCTGGAGTTGGAATCGTTCTGATCAGCCCTACAGAGAATTACCACTGCCAAATTGTCAGATTTGGTTTCGCCACAACCAATAACGAGGCAGAATATGAAGCAGTTTTGGTAGGGGTTAGTATGGCGAAATCAATGGGCATTAAAAGATTGATCATCAAGAGTGACTCCCAAATCATCGTAAACGAAACAAGTAGAGTTTACAAGGTTCAAGGGGAAAGCTCTCCCAATACCAGTACGGGCTGCTAGAAGATCACTTTGAAATCAAATGAATCCCTCACACTGAAAACAGTCACACCGATGCTTTAGCAAAGCTTGCGAGCAGCAATGGAGCAAGCGAGCTCTAAAACAACTGGATAGACCCTATCATCCAGTTCTTAAAAGAGGAAGCGGCCCCCCAGGCGTGGAGGCCATGAAGCTTAGACACTAGGCTTCTGGATTCGCGCTCATTGATGGAAAGCTATACAAAAGAAGCTTCGCTGGACCACTGTTAAGATGCCTCACACCAACGGAAGCATGAGCCATACTGGAAAAAGTACATTCTGGAATTTGCAGCAACCACTCAGGTGGACAAGCCCTAGCACACAAAATCCTAAGGTAAGGATATTTTTAACCTAGAGTCAGGAAAGACGCAATTGACTTTGCAGATCGGAAGAGCGTCGCCATAAATGCCAAAGTTTCGCCCCCCTCATCTGGAGCCCGCCTGAAGAGCTAACCTTAGTCATAAGGCCATGGCTTTCGCCAAGTTAGGGGTAGATCTCATTGGCCCTCTCCTAAAAGGCAAAGGGGAAACTCAGTTTGCTATTATTGTGGTTGATTACTTCACAAAATTGGTCGAAGCCAAAGCCCTAGTCACTATCACGGAATAGACAACAACGAGCTTCATCTGAAAATCAATTGTATGCAGATTTTAGGTCTCAAATGCCATAGTCATGGACAATGACAAGCAATTTGACAATACGAGATTCAGATCATTTTGTTAATAAAGAACTTTTACTCCACCCCACATCACCCGCAAGCTAACGAATAAGTTAAAGGTATCAATAAAATTATCAAAGGGACATTAAAAAAGCATTTGAGGCCCTAAAGGAAAGCTGGGCTGAAGAGCTCCATATTTTTTTGTGATCTTATCGAAGGACCTACCAGACCTCGACTGGTGAAACGCCTTTCTCTCTCATATACGGAACTGAGGCAATGATCCCCATCGAGTTAAATGTCCCTACCTCTAGGGTAGCACATTTCAACGAAATGGAAAACGATAAGCGCCTTGCCAACGAGCACGACCTCATTGCCAAAAAAAGAGAGTTAGCTGAAATTAGAAATACGGTATATAAACAAAATTGTGCCAGGTTCTACAATACCAAGGTTAAAGTGTGCCGTTTCAAAGTAGAAGACCTAGTCTTACGCAAAGTATTCCTCTCCATTAAAGAGCCAGCCTAAGGAAATCTGGGGCCCAATTGGGAAGGTCCCTACAGAGTCAAGCAAATCCTGTTAAACGTGGCTTATGAGCTGAGGACATGCAAGAGAATGAGTTGATGTACCTAAAGAAATACTACCAATAGCTGGTTATCAACTCTAAAAACCTTGCGCCTTGAACTGACAGGTTTCACGGCCCATGGATTTCCATACCAACTAATTCATGAATATCTATTTAGTTCGTTTAAAACATCGTACCCTCACTTCTCGACGGCCTCAAATAAGGAAAATCTATGGCTAAGTAAAGGTTAAAGGGACCAAGGCAGGAACAAACTTCCTGCCGGTGACCTAACACTTGTCTAAAACAGATTTGACTTATTGGTACAAGAAACAACCAAAACAGGCTTTCAGTCAACAGCCTCAAGTTAACGGTTATGTGATCAAAGTTGAGGCGATCCCTCAACTAGCAACCTAAC